>JANHGB010068308.1:10790-57714 GCA_026283785.1 Coracopsis vasa
CTTCACTGCTCATTTAGAAAAGACACCCCCAAGAGGGCAGCAGTTCAACAAAAGAAAGTGCAGCTTCCTCCGAAAATAACCCCAGAACTTTCAATTGAAGCATGAAGAAATGAATGTCCCAGAACAAAGACAATTTCCTGATTAAGCAAGCGAAGAATGTCATATCCTTCCGTGCCAGGAGTTTCACAGGGAAAGCCAGGGAGTGGAAAAAGCTGGAATTCCTTCTCCCATCTGCACTGCTTCAGAAAAAACACTCTTGTCACTGAATTTCTGTCACTTGTGCTGGTGCCTCCTACACCATGTACAGTAACCTGTTGCCAACTTAACTTGGGAAGTCCAGAAAGCCCCATGCAATTGGTCCTACTGCTTCCAGCCTGGAAGATGCTGCCACACCAACAGCACGGGTGTCACTGCTAGCTCCTGCAATGCCACCTTGAGTAGGTCTCCACCACTGGGGCAAGTGTGCTTGTAGACCCTGTCCTCTACTCCATGGGTGTCACTGGAAGCCCAGGAGCAAAGGTCTAGCAAAGGCACAGAGCTGGTAACTCACCTTTTCTCCACCATGCACTTGGAGGTTTAGACCCTTCAGCACCAGATCCAGGCCCTTCCTGTACCTCACTGAGTAATTCACAAACTCCAGCTCTCCCTTGGATGGCCAGTCTTCTGGGGGGCTCTTGCCCTCAATAACCCAGGGAGCCTGAGGAAAACAGAAGTCAGAAATGCTTCATAAAGGTTTAAGGAAAAGTAACTCAAACTCAGATACAAACATTTGTGGGTTACTAGAAATAGATCTGATAAATCAAACCTCCATTATCAAGGAAATTCAAAATAATGAGGCAAAAGCATGGGTTCTGAAGCATCCACCCATTTTGGTGTTTGTTGTGAAGTCTACAGGAAAAAAAGTCTGAGCACATAGGGCCAAATCCTCAATGGATATACATTTACCTTTTTCCCATTAACTTTATTAGAACACTGCCTGTTTCACGCCAGTTCGAGCTCTGGCTTATAACATGTACCAAGCAGCTTGTCCAGCTTCGTTTTAGCTTCCAGATTAAATCCTTGATCTCCAGAACCTTACACTGCAGTTCTCCTCAGATCCTTCATTTCCTCATTAGTATCCCATCTAACACACCTCAGCATGTCTGGAAAACAGCAGATTTCCCAGCATAGCTCCATCTGCTACCTCTAAAAGTCTCTAGCAACAAAGGTAGATGACTGGATGCTTTCCCTGGATTTGGCAGTACAGTGTTCCTAGGTGTGATGGTCTCTCATGGGAGATGAGGACTGATTACACTGATTAAATAGAAATACTACTGAAAACATGTGCACAGCCTGATAGCTGTACTGCAGCTGTGCCCACTAGCAGGATCACAGCCCCATCAATGCAGGTAGGACTATGCATCAAACGCTTCAAACCCAATGGGAGCAATATTCTGATGGTGAAACTCATCTCTCTTGTGCTATAGCCACTCACAGTAGCAGCAAATGAGATGCTGAGCACAAGCTGCATAAGGACAGTAATAATTTGGAGCTGTGATAGCATAAATTACAGTTCAGAGCGTGACATTTGTTCAGGTTAAATGAGAACACTCTCAGAGCAGGAATTGTCTCAAGAGTCTAAAGAGAGACCACGTAAACGTGGGCATTAAAATTTCACCACACTTGATGGTGAGCTTGCTTGATGCTCGGTAGCTGACCTCTGTTTCAGTTTCTGAGTACTCTTTTATTCTTTCAACAGCCACAATGTTAGTCTCAAGTTCAGAAGTCATTCGGACCATCCAATTCAGAGACAAGGTCACCTTGGAGAAGACAAAGGGCAAAAGTATCACCCACAGAGGAACAACAGGTTTAATAACAACAACAACAAAACCAAATGCTGCTATTACATGGATTCACATTTATATTACAAATGGAGTAATTGCCTTTGCATTGTCATTAATACAATTACTGGGACAAGAAATCTACAGATAATCAAGTGCTCAGGTGAAGAAGCTTCTGCATCGCACGATGATTTAACAAATGGCCTTCAAAAAAGCTGCTTGGAAGTAATTTCCCTAGTTATGGGTCTCACTGGAAAACTGAGGCCATTATATCTGCTAAATTGCCCACAGCTTGGGTGAGTACCCTTTATCTTGCCTATTTATGAATCCTATTGATCTGCCTGTGATTACCTGGACACACTGATCACCCCTAGCAGGCATGATGCAGGACACATTAAGCCCATACTGCTCAAATGACCTGTTCTTGGTGGATGCACCTCACACTTCCTGAGCTGCTGCTGGGGATACTGGGGTGCAGCACAACCTCAATGCTCCCAAAGTGCCCTGAAGTCCCACGGCATGAGAGCTTGCTAATGGTCTGTCAGCATTCAGTGTAAGTCTCTATTGTTTCCAGATGTCCCACAACTCATTTTATGATTTCCTTATTAACTTCAGCTTTAACAAGCTTAAATGACGCCAATATATCCATACCATCCACAACAATGCAAACCCATCAACAAACAGAAAGCTGTAACACATACCTGTAACGCATACGATACTGAAAGTCCTACCAAGCCAGCATTCAGGTTGTTTTTACCAATCACAGCAAAAAGGGCAGCGAAAAGGACAATACAGTTCCCCACAAATTCAACTCGAATGCCCAGCCACCTGGGAGAAAGGCAGACGTAAGCAGAGTGGTAAATGGTCGCTTGGACCAGTTACGGGATGCTCTAAGTGGAAACAAGACGTTATCTGCCTTTTTACCTGTTTGATACTATGCCAGGATAGTAACTCTTCTGATTTTCATCCATCTTCAGGTCACTGATGTCTATGAAGGACTTCACTCTGCCATAGGCTCTGATGACACTGGCCCCTGATACTGTTTCTGAGAAGTGGGAGTAGATGGGAGATCTGCTTACAGACTCCAGGCGCTTCAGCTGGCGGGAGGTAGCTACGTAGAACCGCTGCCATTTTGGGGAGAAAACAGAAGGAAACATGAAATACTTTAACAGTGAAGAATTTGTGAGGTTAAGGATTTGAAGGAGATTGTTACTGATGCACTTCAACCCCCCAAATATCCTCTATATTAAGAAGAATTTCAAGAAAGCTATCTTGGCTCCACTTCACAGCAGTGTTGGGTAACTGCAATTTCTATAGACTGTAAGTAGAATTTCTTTATGTCCCTTTCAATTTAGTTAATATAGCTTAAAATAATGAATCCATTTGTAAGAGCCTCATTTTTCAAGATGATGAAGCACAAATCTGCACCTCCATTATCAGGTCTCTATTTACACTCTAGAAAATAAGCTTCATTTTTGCTCAAAAATCAATAACATTGATGCTTTCTATTTTCAACACTTTAACTCCTCACCACCTTAAGCACTTGTCAGATTGTCAAATATATACACACTTCAATATATTGAAGTGCACTACAGCTCTACCTCTAGCAGTAGGCTTACTTGTTATTACTTGAGAGCGAAAAAGAGTTATGCCTATTTATTCCATTGTCATATCTCTCAGGACATTTCTGAGAGGATGATGTTCTGTTTACACCAACATATTATTACTGCAGATATTTCAATTTCCCCCCAAATTCACATTGTTTGTTCCTAAAAAGAAACACAATTGATGGAGTGAGAATCATGGCAATGGTAGTCAGATATCTTTCCAGTTACCTGAACAAAGAAGTACAGAATTGCAAGTGGAACTATAACCACAGCGAAGAGCGGAGTACTTGCTATAATTACAATCATCGTGGATAGAGAGGTGAAGAAGGTCCCGAGGAACATCAGGATGGTTGGTGGGATCACTTCATCGATCACATAGATGTCCTTTGAGAAGCGGTTGATGATCCGGCCGGTGGGAGTGGTGTCATAGAAGGACTGTGGGGTGTGAAATTTGTTCTCCAGCAGGGCAGTGTGGAGGGACCGGGCTGCATTAATGCCTCCCATGGCCAGGGTGAAGGAGCTGATGAGTACTATGAGGCCTAACACGTGAAGAGGAGACATGTTAACCAGTGAACATGATGTTCCCAATTCACAGCTCTGACTCGCTGCAGTTTGTTGTGCTAGAAGCTTGTTTTGCTTGACCATATTTCCTGCCCACCCTTCTCTTACCATGCACATGAGCACTACAGCATTGCAGTCGCTGCTGCCTAAGGCACAGGAACATGTCCTGTAGGATTTCACCATGCTGTCCACATTAAACAGAGGCACAACAATCTTCCCTCTGCTTTCCGCAAGCCTCCATGAAATCCTAATGCTACAACTACAGTCTCTTCCACACCTACATTTGCATGTTTTCTCTCCAACCTGTCTCTCTCAAGCTCCCATGTCACCCCCTCCAAGGGCTTCACAACAAAATTAGAGGTGTTGGGCTGAACTCAGACTTTGTAGGTCCAGGTTACATTACTTCCCTTTCTGAGGATAGGATCTGGGGGGCAATTCTGGGCCACAGCAACTGCTGCCATGACATTCCCACCTAATTCCTCGTTACTAAACATTAAGACATAGTGATTTCATCTGGCCTCACCTTGCAGGAGGCCCAAGGCAGCGTAGACCCCGATTCGCATGGCTGTGTTGTGCTGAGAGCCATTTATCACGGGCTCATTGGTCCAGTCACTGAGCCACACGTTGGCCCCAATGGCAGCAGCATTTTGACAGCAGTATAGCAAACATATCACTAAAGAAATGATGGGGCCGACAGCCTTCATGTATTGCCAGAACACTGTTAGCTTTACCTGCAAAATCACACAGCACAACTGGGTTGTACAACTTACACAATCAGGAGTTTAAACAGTGCAAAAGACACAAATTCTTCATCAGAGGAACTGCTAAACTCAAAACTGCCCCAAGCCCTAACACACCGCAGGGAACAGTTCATCCATCTGAGCTCCATGCCAGGGGAATGACACTGAAAACAAGTCAGAAACGTCTCTGAAATCCCCCTTTCCTCCAGTTTGAGGTGTTTTATTAGTTTTGTAGGGGTCTAGTTTTTAAGACTATGAAAAAAGTAAGAGAAGATGTAGGGAGAACAGGAGCCAAGTTTTTCAGGCAAAAGAAGCAACTTGGCAGGCTATCGAGCTCAAGACTATTTTAAGTGGCCTATTTAAAGAAAAGTGCTGAATGTGCCTCCATTCAGGTGTCTTTGCAGCAGCTTAACTGAGGTACCAAATGCTGGTGCACACCAATAGGAACATAAACAGATGATGCTGCTGGCAAAAAGTAAAGATGCTGTCTCCTAAGGTAGTGGAAAAAGGCACAGAAGCAAAAGGAGACAGAGACTCAGGACAAAACCAAGTCTTATAAAAGCCCCAAACCCATGAGAAGGAATACATAAAGGAACAAGTGTTGTTGATTAGGGACTTTGTAAGCTAAAATAATCCACAGAAACAGTTAATTAGATGTCTGTGCCATGGACCATGTACATCAGGCTAAACAGGACACACTGAGCCCTCTGAAGCAGAAGGAAGGGGGTTGCTTTAACAAAACCTCCTGCTCTTTCCTTGACTTTGGTATTCCCATCTTCTTTTAATTTCTTTTCTCTTTTTCCCTGCTCCCATTTCAATTCCCTGGCCCTGTTTGGGAGGAGTACAGCCTCTTTTGTACCTATAAAATGCTCTCAAAGATGGGGTGGCAGGTACCCTTTAGACAGACCAGACCCACTGGCACGCAGCAGGCAGCTGGCTCCTATAACCCACTGCTGCGGTTCATCAAACAGCCTGTGCTGCAGCTGGACTCAACAGCAGCCAAACGGGTTTAAAACCAACAGTGCTGAAAGCTCTGCAGCACAAAGCAGGGCTGACAGAGCACAGAGACAAGGGATCAGGCGACTGTGGCAGGAGCTGGAAGGGATTTTTTCCCCTTTTCCCTAAGTACATAGCCCTTGCCAGGTGCAGAAACCTCTGCCAAAATCCCAAATTTTAATGATCTGTGGCCACCAGATTAATGCCTAAAGCCTGCAGCCGTGATTTATGCAATACATTAAACAGAACTGGAGCAAATGTAGAAATAAACCAGAAAAGAATGCAGGAGAAGGGAGCGGGGAATCAAACCATACCCGTCCCGTTTCAGCTGTTTCAGCCTGAATAAGTTTCTCGTTGAGGATTTTTCTTGGCAGAGGAGGCTCTGCTGGCTTCTTTTCACAGATTCTTCGTTTCGCTGACATCTTGTTGGGACATTCTCCTCCCTCAGAAGATATGACACTGAGTTCCCTGGTTAAAACGCAAGAGTCATTAGGAGAAAAAGGGCATATTTTGGCAGTGCTACACCAGGAATGGGATGCAGCACATTGGACTTATTGCCAGCTCTTCTGCTGAGTTCCCATGCCAGCCTCACTCACAGCCATAGGTGCCTGTACCACCTCTCTGAATGTTCAGTGATGCTCAATGATGCCTGAAACATGGTACCCGACAAAGGCCATGGCAGGACCCAGGCTCTTTAGTAGAGGCCTTTAGAGGCTTCATCACAAGGCAGACATTCAAAACTAATCCCTGATCTTCTGTTTTGATATCAACAGTAGCTGGACAGCATCTATGGGTATGGTTATAAACACTTATCAAGATTCCCAATGGAAAGGCACAATGCAAAGGGTTTATTTATCATGCAACTCATAGCAGATAATTGTTGTGTGGGTTCATACATGCAGTGGTGTTACCCAAGAACTAGAGTCACCTTAGGGCACTGTAGTGCAGGAATAGATGTTTGATCTTCTTTGCATGTTCTTTCACATTTACTTTCAAAAGGACATCAAACCAATTTATTTATAAGAGGAAACTAAAGCCCCCCCGAGAAGCCACATGTGAATAACATCTTTCAGATGTGCTTCACCCCAGACACACGCACATGAACCTCATCTTTACCTAAGAAACTGTTTGCGGACCTCGTTTGTGACTGGTTCGTTATCTGCCAGATCGGTGTGGATGCTGAGGGTGTCTTCAGCTAACAGGACTTCCTCCTCCTCCAGTACTGCAAAACAAGATCTCACCTCAGTTTCTGCTGAATAAAGCAGACAGCATAGAAAAGAGGTGGCTATGCAAAACAACAGTCATGAAAACCAACTCCATAGCAGGAAAATCACAATGCATAAACTTGCCAATAGTTTTGCTTACATCACTTCTCCTAACCAAATTGTAAAGGTCCTATAAGGCAGGCTGGCTGCTGACAAATGAATATACATCACATTCATTTAGTGCATCAGAAATGTTAAGCATTAGTACCAAATTCACTTCTAGGGCATGCTGTAGGCATGATCTTGGGATGGGGGAGTCATGCAGGAACTACTCAGCTCTGCTGCTGCTACAAGATACCATTCATGTTCTCCTCTGCCTGTCTGGAGCAGTGCTGCAATCAAAGAGCATGGGAACACTCTCACACAGAGGAAACACTTACTGAAATGCTCTTGTCTTTTATTATTTCATCAGAATCAAACCAAGCTGAAAAGTAACCAAGATTAAAACCTCATTTCAACCTCACTATATGAAAACCAACAGCAGCATACAGAGAGAGCATACCCTACTCTGTGCAGCCCCTTTGACAGCAAGTACAGTTGGTTCTCGGCTACTCCATTTTCCTGCTGAGCTTGACTTTGTCAATTGTAGAATAAACTGCCAACTTTCAAAATGTCATGATTTTAAAGAAATTTGTGGAAACGTTTCTCAGTAACACAGATTTGGCCATAGACAATGATTTTCATAGCAGGGCAGAAAGGCAAATGCCAGGTTGTCATGAAGAAGCAGGGGACCCTTTATACAGAGAAAATACCTACAATCTGGTTGACAGAAAAAGACATGTTTTAAGAAAAAACAGCTCTGTACCTGTTGGTTCGTCCTCTTCGATGTCTTCATCAAGGGCATAATTCCGCAGGAATTCTGCAAAGGCCTTGTTCTGTTTCAGAAGGTCTTGGTAAGATCCCATTTCGGAGATTTTGCCATCTCCCAGGACAATGATATGGTCCACCTGAGGCAGGAAGCTGATGCCATGGGTCACCAGAATTCGGGTCTGGAAAGGGAAAGAGAGAAAAAGCCCCCATTTCTCAGTTGTCACCGTGGGGACTAACACTACTCAGCAAGCCAAATACTACCACATTTTTGGGACAGGGAGTGAGTTATTGTGTCAAGGTGAAATGCCAGGGGAAATACAATGTCCATTTTAGTCAGATTAGCTTGGAAATATGTCCAAGAACTCACACTGCTTTCAACTGCTTGCTGATATAACCATAGGGGGAAGTAAACCAGCTGAATTATCATTCCCCCTCTTCCTTATGCTGATTTTCTTTGCAGCCCTTCCCTTTTGAGCTCTGCGATAGTCTGAGAAGATCATAACAGGAGAAAAGGGGAAGCAAAGAGCCTGCAGTTTGATTGCAGCCTGCCAAAGACCTCTGTAAAACCAGTAAGCTGTTACAACTTCCTCTGCACTGCCTCCAAGTACCAAAAAGCAACATTATGCTGACAACCTTTGCAAGTATCTGCAAATGCCTTGTTTTTGGAGATCTTACGGTAGGGATCTTAAAAGACAGACCAAGCTTCTGCCTCTACACGTTCTGACTGGATCACATCACTTCTGGGCATGCCTAAACAGCAGCTCACTGCAGTCTGTGCTGTGGGGAAAAGGTGCCCACATTGCCAATGGAACACAGGAACGATTCGGCACTTCCAGCCTCAGTGGTGGAACAGCTTTCCTGTTACCCATCAGCATCTGTGTGCGTTTTGAAGAGGATCTAAATGCCAGTTTACCTTCCCTTTAAGTACCCCATCCGGACCAATAACTTTGTCAAAGATGTGCTTTGCAACATGAGAGTCCACAGCAGAAAGAGGATCATCTAAGAGGTAAATGTCAGAGTTGCTGTACACTGCACGAGCCAGGCTCACTCGCTGCCTCTGGCCACCAGAGAGGTTGATGCCCTGGGGGGAAGAGAGGAGAGAACAAAACACATCACACAACAGCAGCTATGACTTTCCATGGCTCTCACCCAGTCAAACACTCAGATGCTAAATCGAAACATAAGATGCTGAAGAGAATAACCCACTCAGAGCCAGAGACGGGAACAGAACGCCTCTAAATCTGTTTGCTCACTGCCAAACTTCCACTCACCCAGCAATCTGGAGATGGAATAAGCCTCTTGCTTAATAAGCTCCTAAAGGGAGCTGTTAAAACACAGAACTATAAAAAGGAAGACCATCAAGCAGGATGTAAAATGCAAACATCCAAAGCAGGGCTGCAGCACCTGGAACATCTTCCTTATCTCATCTTACATACAAATCCACATATCCACCCCATACCCTGGAATCTATCTCGAATTTAGTGGCCTATGAAAAAGAAATAATCTCTGTTGGTATCACAGATGTAAAAGTTTCTCATTAAAATGAGGTGCTAAGGGATGATCATATCACTTTTTCACTTGAAGCATGCCATGTGTTACCTCCCTTTTTATCCGTATAGGAAAAGGAAGGGCTTTACGTATTCTGGACAGACATACCTTCACAATTGGACAACAAATGGAAGATGCTCTGATCTTCCAGGACTAGATGTGTAGTTATGCATCAGAGCATGAACACAAGCATAAAGCTAGGAACAAGTTAAGTCCAACTGCCTTGCACAAAACTGCTCTGCATGTTTCCATGCTGATTGCAGCAGCGATGCTACTGTAAAGATCAAACAATATCACGTGCTGACTTGATTCCCTCTTAAGCTAGAATAGGAAACACCAAGCAGGTCTGACTTAAAATTACCTATTAAAACAAGTTACCTTCTCTCCTATCTCAGTCTGGTCTCCTCCTGGCAGCACTTCCAGGTCAGTTTTCAAAGCACAGGCTTCCAGGACATTTTGGTACTTTTGTTCATTAGGAGCTTGGCCAAACAAAATATTGTCTTTCAGCGTGGCATTCTGGATCCAGGCTTGTTGAGGCACATAAGCAACAGAACCCTACAACAAGGGGGAAGAAAGGAAACCTTTGGCTTGTAACAAGCAGCAATTCATGCTTACAACTCTGATTAAGATCTGCAGCACATACATACAGCTCCTGTTTGATATGCATTCACATCATACATATACATGTACTAATTGTAAATGTATAGTTGATAGAATCAGGAAAGTTATTCCATATAAAACACAACTGAATAGGTGTGGCCAAAACCCAAATAAACACGCAGACAAGCTGTCACAGGAGCAAGGAGAACTCCCTCTCTAGCCTGATACGCATTATAAGCGATGGCAGGCATAAGCAGCACATTTCCATACCATCATTAAATGGCATCATAAACAATACCAACCTTGACAGCCACTTCTCCTTCCAGCTTTTCCATTTCACCCAGGAGAGCAGACACCAGAGAAGACTTCCCACAGCCAACATGGCCAACAACAGCAACCAAAGCACCACTGGGGACCAACAGATTTATACTGTGGAGGAAACAGGCTGGAAATTAATTAAACATTAGTTTACTAAAGACATTATGGGTCTTTAAACCAGGGCTGAAATACACAGTGACAAATCAGCCTGACTGGATACAGCAAGCATAGCTTGGTCACTGGTCTTCTCTTCCTTTTCTTGCGTACAATCAACTGTAATCAGAACTGTAGGGGTAAATAGAAACCCAGCATTAATCTATCCTGTTGGTTGTTAGAGGCAGGATTGATAGCAAGCCCCTTTGCTGTGTCATATCAGTCCATCAGCAAGTCAAACAGGGTTAATAAGCATTTTGATAGCAGACATCATCCTGAAGTCATTTGGGTTTTGATTTTAAAACCAAGACCAATTGTATGAAAGTAGTGGATGAACGCATCCCATCTGAAAATGTTTAAATCGCTTCAGGACCCTGTTTCCAGTGCTAGTAAACAGGGTTCAGAACAGCACAAGAAAAACAAAACTTTCCCAGTTAAAATCCTTTATTGTTTCCCCCACTATGTTCTTGAAGGTCCTGGTTTTGAAGGTGAACTGATACAGAAATGACTGATGGACACAGTCTCCTTGCCATCGAAATGCCTTTCACTAATGAGATCAAGCCAAACTTGTGTTTGTGATGCAGAACTAGAGCTCTAATTCTTATGCAGATTCTTACCAAGCAGATAGTTGACGGTTTGAACACTGAAAGAGGGTTTCTGTTTGTTCACTTACTTGTTTTAAAGAAAAATTCAAAGCAGAAAGCCTCAAAATCACTACAATTTTGAATCTTTTTCATTATTCTTTTCCTCGAGTTTTACTTTACTGCTACTTTAGGAAGTCACCAGGTAACTTTTAGGCCCAGATGGCTGACAATTTAAGCTAAGGACACATAGCTCTTTCTGATGTAAACCCCAAAACACTGAAGTAAGCCTGGCTGCAGATCTGGTTGCCTGGATGAAACTGGCTGCTTTGAACTCCAACCACCTCGCTTGCAAGTTACCCATGTACATAAAACCTGTTGACATAACACACTCAGCACAGCAGCACGAGCCCCTCAGACTGCGCACTCTAAGAATACTCATCAGGTTTCTGTGATTTTAATCTGAAAACAAAAGCTAACATAAGGAAGTATTTGCTTCCAGGCATTGATTTGGTTTTATTCAGTCAAATTGGCCAATGAGCAATATGTGCACCCCCTTAGTTTGGAAATGGTCCATCTACAGCCAGAGCGATGAGTCTGGTACAAGACGCTTTAGAAGAACAGACCACTGATGGCACACCTAAGTCCAAACCTCGACATCCCAACTGTCCCCATAATTCATTAGATGAGTTTGATTTGTCCAACACTTTAGTCCAAAAAAATGTCTATTTAAGAAATTTATGCAGCCTTTCTGTCCTTTAACAGGTAACTATTTTATGCTATTGCTGTGGAGTTAACGCTTTACAGCACTGTTCTGTAAAGCCTAAATACCATGAGGCATGAGGATTAGCTCAGTGTTTCAAGGCAGAAGAGAGGCACATGTGATGTGTGGAAACAACCTTTTCCAGAAGCAAGCTGCAGATATTACTAGGCATCTTTCAAAGAGACCTCCCAGAAGCCAGGAAGCAGGTAGATGTTGCACTGCAATTGCATAAGGATGTCTTACTCTTTCAGAGATGGCTTCAGCTCCTTTCCCCAGCTGAATGATGCATTTGTTACACTGATGGCATTGCCTGTGTGACAAAAACACAATAATAGAGAAGGCAAGAAATGTATTACACAGAACAGTACGGCTGAGAAACCAGCAGACAGAAGAATCTTTATTTCTGGCTGTTTCATGTACACTGCAGTTCCCTTTTCTACTGGCATGGGAAGCACAGTCTTATGACTGTGGGTCACAAGACAGGCTTCTTAAGAGTGAAAATAACTGATTGCAGCTTAAGCTACAGACTGGAGCTTACAGACCTATAGAGCTCAAAATCTGCCCTCTTCACCCTGCCCTGGTGATACTGGTCTCAACATTTGCTGGTCAGAATCCCCGTCCAACTGTTAGCACAACTTCACTTAAGAAACCCCTTTCAAGTTGGTAGGGGACCACTGCATGCTGTTGGCTTTAATGGATCCGATTAAATTTCCCTCTGAGCAGCTTTTTTCTTGCCACACTAACAAGTTACAGATCTGCAGGCTTTCTTTACCGCCTGGTGGGGTGATGTAGCACAGTATCTGCATGACAGCCACACAACCATCCCTCCTCCTTCTCTATGGCATCACACACAAGAGAAGTTCCAAACCACAGTATCAGCAAAGTGTATTACATGAGAAAACATCTTTTGGAGGCCACCTGGTTTGCTCATTTGTTTTGGGATACCA
The DNA here is from genome assembly GCA_026283785.1 of Coracopsis vasa. Classification (NCBI taxonomy): domain Eukaryota; kingdom Metazoa; phylum Chordata; class Aves; order Psittaciformes; family Psittacidae; genus Coracopsis; species Coracopsis vasa. The sequence continues at coordinate 23,500 of JANHGB010068308.1, forward strand.
TTTCCATAAGAAGAAATCAAAACTGTTCACAATGGTCCTGAGAATTTGTGCGGCGTGAAAGGTTTGAACAGGTCTTGCTGTCCCCAGTCAGTGGATGCACTCCCCTATTCAGTGCTGTTAGCATCCAATACATTGCAGATGCAAACTCAGACTCAATGACTCAGCTCAAAGCTCAAAAATAGGCAGCAACTTCTGTAGTTTCCACATAGTCTGAACAACAAACATGTACTTTTCAAAGCAGCAGTTTCTTTTCATTAAAGCCAAGATTATTATTGTTATTTTCTTTTTGCCTTTTTTCAGACCTCAACCAGTCCAAACCAAATACAGAAGGTTTATTGTATTAGCACAGTGTAGAGAAATACTGATGCCTTTACCTGGTGCAATCACTTTTGTTTCCACAGAATTCGGATCGAGTTCATCATGACTCAGGAACTGCTGAATTCTCTTTAGGGAAACACTTGTCTAAGAAAAGAGTGCGATGTTATTTTATCATTCTTTTCATGGGGACTTAATGCTCTTACTATTGAAAAAGAAAGCATGCAGAACGGCTTAAGCTTTCACCCCTGGGCTTCCTCAGCAGTGACTCATTCTTTCCCTGCCATCAGTCTGATGGTGAAATTCAAGCTTTTAAATGGTGAAATTCCTCAGCCCAAGCTGAGTTCATCTGAGCAAAGCAAAATTCACACAGGCAAGAGCTTACTCAGGAACCAGGCTTTCCAATACAGGGCAGCAGTAGAGAAAGGGTATCAGAAAGAAAACCAGCTCACAGGCAGATGCAAGGGATCTCTGCATGCCAGAAACCAGGGACATCTGAGGTTCTTTTTGTTCAACAACTTCTGTACCAGATCCTCCTTACCTGCACGATGTTGCTGATGACTTGTGGAAGCATACTGAGGGGAAACTTTAAGATATTAAACAAAGAAAGGGAGACAAAAGCCTTTTCTGCATCCAGGATATTCCTCTCATCCACCGAGACATACACAGCAAACGTTGTCAATGCCACCTGAAAGCCAGAAAATGAGTTTGCTGTGAGATGTGTAATATTCTGACATTTTCAAAAGCAGTCAAGCCTGATAGGCATCTTTGCAATAAAAGTATCAACAACAAAATCAGGCAAATTCTCCCTTTCTGACCTTTTCAACGTGCTCGAAGAATGACAAGTCACATGAGCAAGTCGATAGAAAAAAGGGCATGTGGAATAAAATAGCTTTTGGATTACTAATGGCTACATTCAGTTGGAGATTCAAGGGGTGAACTACAGAGCTCGGGTAAATACAAATGAGAAGCTGTTATCTGGCTGTGGTTTGGCTGCACTTCCAACCTCACCCAACCGAGTTTTCCCATTGTTAACTGCAGGCTAAGCAAACAAGGCTTACTGATCAGTAGGAAAGGGAGTAAAATCCAGGTTTTTTGGTGGTTCCCTGTAGGACAGGGACCATCCATGACCATCCTATGCAGTAAACTAATGGTGAGCAGGAACGAGGATGTGTATTTTAGGAAGCTCATTTAAGGAAACATGAAAGAAGCAGGATCTTGAAGCCATTAAGAATATTTCTGCAGGGTTGGGCCTTCAGTCTTAAGAACTAGGAATATTTTTGACAAAGCACTTATCTGAGTGCTTTTGTTACTCGTTCTGGAAAAGGGATCACAGTGCAATGAAGCGGAAAACAGAGGGAAAGAGAAAAATTGAGGAAAAAAGCATTTTGGAATTGGCAATGTATCATTTGGGCTCTATTTTTTTACATAAATCAATCTTGGGTTTAGATTGTAGGGTAATTTAGAATTTAGATAGAACAATTTAGCATTTAGGTAGAATAATTTAGCAACTCCCTCTCTCACTAAAACAAGCATAAAAGGTAGAAGCGAGAGCTAAAGGCAGACGTTGTCCTGATTGACTCAATTCATGTCTTTTTGCTATTTTGGCTATTCACAGATACCTCTGAGCTTTCAAATTCTAGTTTCAATTTGTTATGGCAAGTATTTTGAAGGAAATTCTCCAGTGACAGCAATTCCCAGCTTCCACTGGCAGGCTTTATCAAGAAATACTTTAATATCAACTAACAAAGAGGCTCAGGAGAACAGGGAACTTTGCTTCAAAGCATGTGAATATGTGGGGTTTTTTAAGAGTATTTCCATTTTATTCCTATATACATTTAGCAAGCAGAAAGCCCCACACTTCTCCTTCAAGGATGTACTTGTCCATGCAAATTCCATTTACCAGGAATGGTGCGCTGATCCATGCAAAGGTGGACAAAGAATTGAGGTAGGCAGATTTTTTGAGGACTCGCAGCTCATTCTTTCGTATCTCCAACACCTTCTCTGAGAACGATGGCTCCCAAGCATAGAGCTTCAGCACTTTTATGCCACCCAGAATCTCATTCATTAACTTAATGCGGGAGTCTTTATATCGCATTTGTTCCACCTAGGTTATGAGTAAACACAGGAGACAGAGTGTGACAGGAGGAGAGAGTTTTCCACATGTTGTCTCACAGCTGTGATGGGCCTTGGGCTATTTCTAAAGAGGATGCACAAGATAACTGAAGAAAGACAGATTGCTCTCAGTATTACTGTGCAAGTCTATACCTCCAAAGTAATCAGAAACCAGAGTACAAAAGCTTTCCCCTTATCTTCACTATTATGCTTTCATAAACCACCTTAAAGAAGGATTCAGGCACTCCATAAAAATACTACTCTGCTTCTTCCTTTGATTTTCCTAATACGCATAGCTGTATTTCTTGGGGTATCCCTTGACAATTGTGGTTACTCCTAGCTTATTTTTGTTCCTATACATTAGAATACAGTGCTTCATGCTTATTTAAACAACATAAAAAATCCCTGCTCAGCTGTACAGACAGAATGAAAACCTGCATTCACACACATGCACACCAAGTTAAGCAGCTCTGAGCATCTTATAATGGGCAAGGGAGAAAAGGAATGTTAATACTAACGTGATAGCATCGAAGAGATTTAGTGGGAAGTCTGGATGTCTCTTTAAGGCATGTAATAATAGCACTCTGTTACTAAGGCTGTGCTTAAATGTCATAATTTAGATTTGTTTTCCAACTCTTACCTTTATACATCAACAGAAGAAGATTTAACAAATCTTCCATAGAGTCACTGATAGGTTTGCACAGCACAAACCACTTACTACTTTTTTCTAGCACAAAGCCAGAGGGCACTATTATATTGGTTTTTTCAGCCTTCCTTGACTAGAGACTACAAAGAAAGGAATAAAGGCTCCTTTTACCTTAAGATACTAATGCAAATTTAGCCCAGATCAGTAGCAGCAAAAAATCAACACTGGCTATTAACATAAAACCCAGGCTGCCAGGTTTCAGTTCCCACCTCTGAAAACAGTCATTCACAGCTTAAAGAACAGCATTTATTTCCCTTTTCTCTAGATGCTCCTAGAAGGAGCTACCAAGCAAAGGGATATGGAGACAAAGAAATTTGCTAATCCCAGAAGCTGCTCCAGCAGTATGAAGAGCCACTGACTCAATGCCACACCTTTCCCTTAAGCAGCATCCAATTCACTATGGAAAGCCTATCTGAGAAGATATAGGTATTAAATATATTAGTAAGATCTTACTCATAAGTAAACTGGTGCAAATGGCAGCTCATTAATGGCCAAGACAACCACTGATGCCTTAAACTTCTCATAGCACAGCTGCCAATTCAGGTAACATCACCTTCTCTGCTGGTACCTTACCTGGAATGCTCTGGTTTTCATTGCTATTGCAGAGTTAAATGGGATAAGTAAAACCATCACAGCAACTCCTGCCAGCACAGAAGGCCCTAAAGTCTTAATTGAAAGAAAAAAGGTAAGTTGTTGTTGTACCCGAGTGCTGCTGTTCCCTATGGCAAACATGAAAACAACAGCAGGTTATAGAAACAGAAATCAATGTCTTACATAGACAAGTTGAACTCCTCCCAGTGAAGTGTTCTGAGTCTACAGAACAGCTATGAGGAGGAGAGAAAAATATGACAGCATCCACCTTGAATTATTATTGTGCTCGTGTTGGTAACAGCAGAGTGCTTTGTGATTTACCTGTTAAGTGGTTCCCAGTGGGAGGTCAAAGTAAGTCTGAACTAATGCAAATATAGACCTATTGATCATATGTTTCTATGATTCTATTGAGCAAATGTAGAAAGGGAACAAATAAGCCACACAGAAGGAGTTTTTCCATTGACTTCTCTCTGACCTCAGGAACTGCAATTACTAAATTAACCCAGTACCCTCAGTGCGAGTAAATGCATACAAACTGCTAGTTCATCCCACCAGCAGAGCAGTAACTCATAAAGCTGCTGCAGCTTAATGGCTTTCAAATCTAAATCAATATGGTTAAGTTGGTGCTGCTGCTTACACAGTGAAACAGATCAGTTGCATAGAAATATTTTAAGGCTGAAAGGCAGCACTCAGACTGAACCTGGAATAAACCAACTTCACTGGTGCAAAGGAAGAATGATGGTTATTCCAGGTGAGATTTGTTTCATGTTGCTTTGCACAGAACTTCTTTATATGGCATGATAAAATCTTTATATATGGCTTACATTTCTTATGGCCAGAGTTGTTTTTCTGCTTGGTTTGCTTTCTAAACCATTTCCTTCAAGCTCTCACTTGTATCAACTACTATGAACACTACGATGAGTCCAAGACTGAGCCTATCAAAGCATGGTAGGGACAGAGGAGACATAAAGCCTTCAAATGCCTTATCTTCCTTACCAGATGAACATAATAATTAAGAGATGAAGGGTTTACACCACTGAAAGCTATTTTACTACTGGGCAGAGAAGTAAGCCTCTAAGAAACCCCCCAAAACCAAAACCAGCAGGAAAGGGTCAAATTAACACCACCACCACAAAAAGCTTGCACATCAGTCAGGCAAATCCTGAAGAAAAACGTCCCAATGTCTGTACCTCCCAGAGGAAATACAAAGCCAGGAATATCTGGAGTGGTGCAGACCACAGCATGTTCAGGAAAGTCACCAGGTCCATGAACCGCTGGGCATCCACTGACATCAAGTTGACGATTTCTCCAACAGTAGATGAGCGCTTTGCTGAGTTTGTGATGACTAAGGACTGAGAAAGAAAAGAGATTCAGTGGTTTCACAATCCTGATGCATATGGAGAAACACAAAGGAGAAATCCTCCATTATTATCAAAAGACACTCCCCAGAACGTGCTTCTCCAGCAAGAATACAATAATTCACATCTACATCAATTCAGAATCTCCAAAGAACAAGACTTCACGAAATGGTTCACTCTATCTCAAGCAATGTGTAGCACTGTGAAGAAAGCCTAGCTGCATCTACCCAACCCATAGCACAGACATGCTGTTCTCCTGGATCCTGTTTCTGAATAGTTAAAGTGAACCAGCAGATGCCTGTGATATGGCATCTGGTGATCAATCTGGCCTGGTGATCAATCAACATTAAATTGCTGATCACTAGAAAATTCCATAAAGTATGATACAGGTACTCCTAAAAACTCATCAAAACCCCAATCTTTTCTATTCCAGGAGGCTATTCTTCAACATGCCTGCTCTTCCCCGAGTATTTCAGAACGGAGGCCACTTGCTTGGCTTACACACTGATCCTCCAGCCCATGAAACGACTCCAGTCTTACCTTTCGGTATATCACTCCAGTGATCCCAGTTCTCAGCCGCATCCCAGTAACAAAGCAGTACTGGAAATGCTGGTGAAGTATGAGTGTCTGCAGCACAGCACAGATAAACATCAAAGCAGCAATCATAAATCCCCACCAGGCTGGGGCATCTTTGTTCTTAATGAAGCCAATTAATGCACTGTTTTTTTCCGGGAGATTGGGGAAGGAAAAGAAAAAAGAAACACAAATAAAACACATGCAGCAAGTTTCATGGGACAGAACACAGCTTCTCTCAACTGTGGCATCGTGCCACAGCCTCTCTCCAACCACAGAAAGTAAACAGCTCCCCAGGATGCGAGCTGAGTTACGATCTCAGTCAAACAACATTGCAAAGATCCAACAGTAAAACCCTAGGCTTTGCCAGTGAGTAAGTCCATTTGGAAATGAGGCTGGGGAAAATGAAATACTTCAGGGTTTCCCCTGAGATCCAGCTTTTAAACACATGGCTCACTGTCTGAGCTCGGTTAGGCAGCCCCGCAGGGCAAGAGGTGAATGATAGGACACAGTAGGACTGTGTAGTAAAGCAGGCGAAACCAGCTTCTTACCCAAATCCTTTTCAAGCAGCCCAAGTGCTTCTGCCTGGGGTGTTTTCCCATAAAAAGAAGCTAGATTAAAAGACATCCTCCTGGATGGATGCATAAAGAGTTCTTCACTCCTCCTTTTTTGGTACTATTAAACTGGTGTGTCATCTTTTATTAATAAGCCATTTCTTACTGCACACAGCTGCTCTCCCTGCACACTGTCACACAAGGAGAACAATATATGGCAATGTCCAGTGTACTCAAAAATCACACTGGTGATTTCAGCCTCCTGACCAGAGCATTGGATGGTTAAAATATGGGAGGAACAAAGATTTGACTCCATGGTTCAAATAACCAGCAGGGGGAAAATACACCCGGAAGCTACAAATCAGGCTCCAAAACCTTGCGTTAGAAGCATGAGGTTGCTACATCTTTCTTCTTCCATTCCATAGAGATATTCCTTCTGCACTGCACCAGTTCATGTTATAAGTGGACAGCTTCAGGAAAACCTCTTCCTCACAGTCCCAGCATGGGATTCAGCAATCTTTTTAGAAACATAAAACTGTCTTACATGCAATATGCCAGACAACCATGGCTGCTTCATTTTCTCTTACCACTAGCAGTGCATTTTCCAAGGCTGAAGGAATTAAGACTTGAGAAGAAATTCCCCATTTGAGATACCAGTGACAACATATCCAGGAATTTAGGCAGATTTGAGAAATTCCCAGAATAGATCATACTTAATGTGTTCCCAGAAGGAAGCCAGCTGCCCCCTCTTCACGAGGGACTCCAGAAGAAGACAGACTGTAAGCTATTAAATGTCACCATGATGGATTGGACCCTCTGCTTAGCATATTTCTGGGCATGTCACAAACTACCCACAGAACAACATGATCTCAGAACACAGCTCCGCACCGGTGCTATTTTGAGAGACACTCATATAGGAGCAGGGCCCTTTCTTTCTCCCTTCCCCACATCTACCTGTGGCCTCCATCCAACCTCCATTCCTCTCTCATGCATTAACAGGACTATGTGCTTTTCCATTGATTTAAAACTAGGAGAATAATTGTTTGAGAGAAATGCTGGTATTTCCACTGTTTTTTTTTCTTAGTTAATGATTATGTGGTGAGTTTCTCACTTGAAGGATAACACTAACAGAGAAAAAAATGTGGGGATCATGCAAATTCCATTATGGATCAGGCTGAGCAACTGGTCTCCCCTGGAGATGGGAGGTATAGATGTTCCTCATACAAGGAGCATCTGAGGACGTATCACTTTGTCAAGATTGCTCTCTTTCTTTCTAATAGAACCACAATTTACTTTCACATGGAAATTGACTGCAACTGTGCCTCACACATTCCCATTGCTGCGCACAACTGAGAACACATGAACTCATCTAAATGGTGCAAAAGCTTTCCCAGATTACAACATCAAGGCCAAAGCCCCACATACTTGAGCACCACACTTCATCTGTATATCAAGTCATGCTACAGCTGCAGCCACCACCCCTGTGGGTAACACATGTGTGTATCAGATGTACAGAGACTACTGGATCCAACAAGCAGTGCTTCGCTTTGATTTCACAAGTAATCCTTTAGACATGGGGAGAAATTGCTTTGGATTGCTGCACAGAGCAACAGGTAATTTGTAATTCAAAGCTGTCTATTGGTGATGGGTGATTTATGAATCACTGCTTCAGTGAAGCTTGCCCAATTTAGAGCTCAGTCCACAATAAAGAACTCCTGTTCTCAGGCAGTTCAGTGGGAAGGTGAGGGAGCACACACATGCAGCACTGTGAGGGAAAGCTAGCTATGCATTTGAAAAGCAAATACTTCGTGCCAAAGCTAAGCCTCCATAGGGATTACACATAGAAACTATTCACACAGTGAACCAACCTTAACAGCTGAGGGTTGACGAAAGAAAGCAGGTCTTGTATCAGCTTGAAGAAGGAACCGATTAAGAAATATGGCCCAAAGGTCCTCATCAAAGCTTTGAGAAAGGAAGGCTTTCTATTGTGCTTTTTGTCTGTGATCAGAACTTCTGCTTCCTCCAGACCATCACCAATGTGATTCAGCACATTGTTAGATTTCTTCATATATGTCACATCTTCCTTCCTAGAGGAATGAAACTAGCAATTAGAGATGACTGACAATGTCACTGCTCTATGTGTACAGCACTGCGGTAACATCTCAAAGTCTGCTCCTTTCTTTGCTCTGCTACTGATGAACAGCAAGACTCTCAACAAGATCTAGATGTGCTCAGAGATAGGCCACTCTTGTGTAATAAGAATCCTTTTTCTGCAGTATGTATGAAGTGAACTCCCTAGGCCAGAAAATCAATCACCATGGGATGAAAACATGGCCCAAAGGAACGGGAGATGAAGGCCTGAATTCCTCTAGCAGAGGACAGAGTTGACCCTGAATCACCAATTTCTTGTAAAGGAATTCTCTAACAGTTGTTATTTACATACCTCAAAAGGCACCCGCATCTATTCTTTCTGAGACTATATTCGTTACTCAATTAGTAGCTGTACTAACCCTTCAGCCTTATCTGATGACACAGCTACTAGCCTGAATCCCTCTGGAGAGACAAGCATTGGATTACATGCCAAGCTAAGAGAGGATGCAGACACAGCTCTCTCTAAATAGAGCTTTGCATTCCTGGAAACTTGAAAGATTACAAACCATAGCACCTCCAAAGCTGAGCCACCTGGGCCATGGCTGACTGAGGTTCCTCCAGGACAAAACCTTTGGGTTTAGGTGCCTAAGTTTTACTAAGATGCCTATTTAAGCATTTAAACACGGTTTGACTGTGTCCCTTTCTTACTTTGTGCCTCTCTTTCTCCATCTGCAAAATAAGCCAACAAAAGTGACCTCTTCTGCAAAGCTCTTTGATGAAAAATAGACCAAACAGTCCATGCTGCTCTCCAGGGCTCCAGGTAGGTTTTCTGGAAGCACCTCTGCGGTTCAGGTGCCTGACTTCTGGTGCCCATCAATAAAGAGGGGATGCTCAGGGAAACGATTTCCTCTATGAATTGCTCTCAAAGAGCAGCTTTTCCATCAGCAAACACTAAACTGCTGCTGTTTCTTGGGGGCTATGGGACCTGAAGAACAATTTCCTGAATGTCAGCCAAGAAGGTTAAGTCCAGGTGGAGCAGGGAGAAGAAAATGAGTTTGGGGCACATAACCCTTATAAGAAGTGACAGATGGAAGAGACAGCCTAGGAACAGTGAAGACTTACAAGAAGGCATTTGAAGAATAACTCGTAAGTACAACCGAGTGAGGTTGGATTTATGATTCTTCATAAAGAGTGCACAGATTTCTTGGAGCTGGCTGGCTGCAGACTCAAATCATTCCAACAGCCTGTGAGCATTCAAAATGATCACTGTGGCTAAGAGTCCACAGGTAGGAACTTGTTCACATCCTTTCAAAACAAAGGCAAAAGCAAATCCCAATTTCTCTGCAATAAAGTTTAAGGGCAGGGGGAGAACCTAAACCAGACATTTATTTCCACTAACCCCCTCCCAGACAGGAACAAACAGTGTTGTCTTTGTCCTTCCAGATCAAACCTGGAGAGTTTATGAGCAAAGCCTTATTTTTCTAGCAACCAGGCTGTTAAACCCATTGAAGGATTTGAAGAAACAAGACTACTTGCCCTTAGCTTTGTGCTATTAAAAAGGTTTATTACAGTGAGCTAACAGCAACGCAATAGTTCTCTTGCAGTAAAAAATCCCAAAGGGAGAAAAGGCACTTCTAGTGTTTACTACTGGTAGCTAGGTGAGGTCAGGTTTTCAGCAGCGTGTGGGACCGCTCACACCCAGCTTTTTATCAAAGCAAAAAGCATGTGCCTGGTTTCCATTATTTGTAGCAGGGCAGATAATAGAGGGTAGTTATCTCATGGGAAAACACACAGCCCTCTCAATGGTGATGACGAGGCTCTGCATCTTCCATTCGTCTTCATAAGCATAGTCTTTAAAATCTGAAGCTAACTAAAAATGAGGCAAAATGGGTTCCAGATCTCTCTTCTCCATCCAGCACGGCTCCTTCTCAGAAGCAACTGCATTTATCAGTAAAATGAGTGAGTAGAGACTTCAGCCATGCATGCAAAGAGAGCAAAGAAGAAAACACTCTTTGCATGCTTTATAACAACTTAAATCCACACTGAGCTCTCCTGTTACTCATTAGTGGCAAATGAATTATTAGCAATTATTAAACAGTAATTCACAAGACAGCTGTGAAGCAAAAAAAGGTTTATAGGTTTAGGAACAATAGAAGTGTGCTAATCATTACCATGCAATAACTTTAAAGCTTTTCCTATCCCACACTTGCAACTGATCAAGTACGTTAAAAGAAATTACTACTATGTACACTGCAAATATTTTCCATGACACTTGCAATATGGGTACAGCTTGACACAGCGTTTTTAATGTCATAAAAACTTGCTCAGAGCAGCTTTAATGAGTTAAAATAAGTATTTCCAACGGCTGCCAAGCAACTATCACTAATGTTATTTGACATGAAGTAATTGAGAATACCTACTTGTAATTGAGGAATAAGCAGAGCCATGAAGCTTTTAGTGTTATGTGAAACCCAGCAATATGGAGTACAGTGATTTGCTTTGTTTTCGCTCTTTTCCCCACCTTAGAATCATTAATACAGTCGCCACACAATTTTACCTGAGCTAAATACAAGCCAGAATTTACAGTTTAATTCATTGCCAACTGGCCCCAGTTTGTATGAATCACTTCCAAAAGGCAATGAATCCCATGACAAAACTCCAGGCACGGTTTCTGGTTTCCTAGCAAAAGTTTTCCTGGACCCTTGGCACTTCTGCACAAGGGCTGTGCTCTTACTATATTAAAAGCCTGAGGGGAGTGAGATTTATGTCTGTGCGAAAAGAGCAGGACCCAGACAATGCACGTTATTCCACGCCGTAAAAATAGAGACGTTAAGAGAACAATAAAAACCTGAAGCATAAAACCACAATGCACATACACACCGAGCACTGGTGGACAAGCTGCTGGTGTTAGTGCTGGAAACCTTTCAGATCTGAGCTGCAAAGTGGAACTCTCCAAATCATATTTAGCCTTGCCAAGAACCTTACAACCCTCTCCTAATATTATCACATAATAGGGTATTTCCAATTTGGCAAGGACACACAGAGAAGAGAACAGAGGAAAGCCTTCACATTGAGAAAAAACTCCACAATGAAAGGAAATGGAAGTACAGGCCTCCTCCTTATTGACATTTTTCATTTGAAACACTCTATTATCACATCTATTTGTTTGGAAACGTTTTGGACACTAACCAATGGGAGAAGGAAATACAGTTGCACAATAGGTAATTTCTGAAGATTAAATTAGGACAGAACATGCAAGATAAAGGATATCCTCTCCAGCATGGATGTAACTATACCCAAGTTCTGACCCTCCCCATTTCCATCACAGACTATGAGAGTTTTGCCACTAACTTTCTAGGCAACATTAGTAAGGCCTCAGCAATCAAAGCGGGAGATCTCCTGCCCTCCTGCCTTTCACATGTGTCAAGTTTTCCGTCTTTACTGCTTGGAAGTGAAGAGCTGCTCACTCTTAAGAGCCTTAAGGCTAAAAATAGGCCAAAAAACTCATGACGGGGATGATGAGGAATCCCTTTTGGTTTATGGTGCCTAGAAGTTGTGCTCTAACATGTCTGGGAGGGATGCAATTATGGGGTTAGACATCTACCAGCTCAGTGATTAAATATGTTAATTTTCTGCAATCCAGCCAACTCAATCCCTTCTGCTTATGCATTCTCAGTCCTTCTCCGCATGGGAAATGGCACTACCTGCACACGCACACTTTAAGCACCTAGCTAAAAAGTGTGTCAGTGGTACACAAGCCCCAGAGCCTGATTTCCTCTGCCTTGGCATATTAAAATAGGCCAATTTGACTGTTAATTTGAAGGCAGAACAGACGGGTTGAAGAGGCAGGTGCCGTTTTTAGTTGCCTTATTTTCAGAGACGAGCAGCTTATTTAATGTTGAGATGACTCAGATCAATCTGTTTGCAGACTTGGTCGGATACTTACTCTTTGCACATTGCTTTTTCTTTGTCCCACTCTTTGGTTAGCTGCTGCACAATAACTTTTGAAGTATCATCTTCATTCAGCGACCACAAATCTTTATCTTCAAGGGGCCTTTTGTACCCAAGAATTGCCATGCTGCACATATGGAGGAAAAAAGTCCGATTCAGTTTAGCCAATAGAACTTAAAGCACTGCTAATAACTCTGGGACTATTAAGCTAACAAAAGCAAGAAGATACTTCTCCACAGGAAGGGTGATAATTACACCCTTTGTTCATCTTATACATCCATCTCCCTTTGCTCCTTATATTGAAGCTTGCAATTAAGGAAAGGACTTTGCGTAGATCTGCTTACATGTATTTGATTGAAAACATCACTTCAGGAAAAAAATGGGACAATAAAAACCAATCACCAGAAGCATTTAAATGAACTTGTGAAGCTTTAGAAGCAAAAATAAATGAAGTCTTTCTAGAATAACTGTCAGAGGTGAACAAAATGCAAAAGAGGAGCTCATGTAAGTTAAAGGAAAACCAGATTTCTCTGAAAACTACAGCTCCTCAACTGTGACAGGAATTTTGTCAAGGGATGCAAACATGCAATTGCCAAGAATCTCAATGGAGAAGCTGAGAGTTCAAAACTCTGAAGTTTAAAAAGATCTCATTCTCACTTAAAAAACCCCTTACAGGGCTGTTGCCGGGACAATGAAATTACACAGATGGAAGAATGAAGATCTCAACACCCTCAACCACTATGGAAATACTGGATCTTAACGTGACCTTTGACAGCTGTTCCACCTCTTTATCATGGAGTAGTAATAAGCCCTATCTCAAATTTCCATTTTTAATACACATGCTTTTTGACAGCAGTTATCAGTTGGTGGTAATCATTTGTATACATAATCCTTTTACTTTCCGTCTTGCGCGGAAAATGTCCTTATAAAAGAGCATTCACCCACAAACCTCAACAGCAAACAAAATGCATTCTCAGGTGGGTGAAGGGTTGCATTAGTTAATCTTGTGGAACAGCCTTACATCCTGGTTTAGGTCATACTCCAGCACGCAGGAAGCACAACCAGGCTGTATACCCTATTAGTCATGCCACAGTTGGTGCCACTACTGCTCAGCAAAGAAGTTTGAGCAGTATGAGCACTCCAAAAGCTGTTTCTGAAAAGGCAACTGCTAGAAGTGCTGACACCACTGTGGATGAAAGAGCATCCAACTTCAACTGCTGTCAGAGGAAAAATCTCTGTGTTGCTAACGCTGTATAACATACATCACAAGTAGAGTTTGGGGGTGTCAGCTGTCCAACAGCTTGAAAAGAAGCTTACCTTGTAAACCACCAAAATGTCAATCTTGAGAGGAAGCCTGAAGTTAACTCTGGACATGGATTCTATAATAAAGTTATGGGGGAAAAGAAAACCAAAACCAAAATAAATAAAGCAAGACATTTACCACTACTTCAATAAGATGACAAGTCTGCTTTGATCAGTTTTGGTATATTATGTGGTATATCACATGTATGTGCCTATGTCCTAACGAGACATCAAATTGATTTCTTTAATTTCCCCTGTCTTCATCTTTAAAAATTGCTTTATATATTGCCTTTAAATCACACTTGAAGTGAAATGTCATTCTATAGTTTCTGAATTGATCATTTTAAGAAACAAACTCAGCTTCTCTCTCAGCTCGGCTCAAACACAAATCCAATCATAGACACCATTTTATCAACTGGAGAAGAAATTTAACCTGTAACACTGCTAATATCTTCCGTTATTAATGTTTTTCCATGTCTATTCTCAATACATATAGAACTCATTTATTAAGACAACCCTTAGAGACTTTAGCTAACTCTAAATGAATGTTGAGCAAGCAGACCAGCATCTCCACAAAAACAACTCTTGAAATAATTCATATTGCACTTCAATATTCATAAATGTAATCTAAAGTGCTGTGAAGTAGCAAGCAGGAGAGGTGCTTTCACTAAACAGCATTAGTCACTAATGATGGCACATATAATGGAAAAAGGCTTCAAACCCCAATACTGCTCTCCATACCCAGTGTCCTGTAAGGGGGTCACTAAATACTGCAATCTCAGTGACAACCCAAAGCTGTTTTCAATGACAAGTATTCTCAGTGGAACTCTCTCAAGCCATGATCTAGTCTGTAAAATGCAAAGAAAGCAAAGTAAAAATACTTACAGGATCTGTATTAACAGGGGAAAAAAATGGAGGCTTTTCTTTAAAACACGAAAGGATCAATTCCATGATTATCAAAGCAAAGTAGATGCAAAATGTTGTAAACCTGAACCTTTCATTTACTTGGCCCTAGAGGGGAGAAGAAACACAGTAAATGATTGTTTTTATTGCACTTCCCACCCCCCCAAGACACACACACACATATACACGCTCCATCTCTTTCTATGACACTTTTTCACAGCTTCTTTTGGCAATTCATTTCTCCCTCTACAGCTGAACATTGCAAAGTCCTTGCTAGCAAGAATTATCGTACAAAAATATGCATGCACTGTGTAAAGTGCCTAAGAACATGCTTATCTCCAAGCTTTTCATTAAATTATGTCAAGTTCAAAGTGCTTCTACATCTTCACTGCATGCAGACACCCTCTGGGATCAGGGCTGCATGACATCCTTTTAAATTACCTCCAGGGGCTCTAGCAAGATCACGTCTTACGCACAGGAATTGTCAACCCAGATCAGAGAACATCCATTTACTTTAGTACCTTGTCACTGACAAGCAGTGTTAAATACTTTCAAAAGACGCTGCAAAACCCCACTGTATTGCATAGTAACAGTTCTAACTGCTCTAGAGATATTTCCTTTCCTACTCATATAAGTCTGCGGTTGACTTAAAACTTCTTGCTGCAAGGGTACAGCCATTATACAGCTCTTTCATACCTTAATGCAGCTGTGAATGCTCTCATTGTTCACTTAAAAGGTTTAAGTGCAAGAGAAGAATATTTGGTCCTTGCAGTTGCAAGAACAGGAGAAACATTACCTATCATAAGAACATACTGTTCTAAGGCTCTGCATCCATAATTTTACCCTAATTAGGGATTCAAACATGGATAGTCCAATATTTATACTTATTCACCACTACAACAGCTTTAGAATTGACTTTAAGTGGTGTTTGAAAGGGTCTCACCAGGATTGCAGCTATTTCCTGAAGAAGCTCTGCAGAAGCTGTCATTTAAGGTTTAATTCAGCCTCTGCTGGAATGTTTACAACAGCCTGGTATAGCAAAATCCTTGCTAAAAGGATGATGCTCCTAATTGTTACCAAAAAGTGAGTATAAAACCCCCAGAAATCACCAAACAGAATCAACAGTGATTCCACTGAGGAGAAGCAATCACCTTAATGTCTTTCAAATACTCTTTTTCCACTCCCAGCCTTTGATGATCTAATCAGTGAAGCAATCTGCTTTGCCCTACTTAGAGAAATTTGGTCCTGTGAAAAACAGAACAACTTTCTTACTGTGGGAGAACCTGCTATGTTTTCAAACAGGAATCATAACAGCCCAGGTTTCTTTCCTCTCCCTCCAACTTTCTGTTCTCTATTTACAGCCACAGTTGGAGCCAAAATGCTGTCCTCAGCACATCAGGAACTGGCAAAGGAAAGCCTATGGAGCTGTATAATGTGGCCAAGCTGCCTAAGCAAAAAGGGAACATTACATATTAAAATGTGTCATCTCCAATTACTACCCATCCCTACTTAAGTATGGCAGAGAAAGGGGGCTACAAAAGGGAAAAGGGAAAAAAGGACAAGAAAAAACAGTCTGTTCTAATATACATACAGCATTGGCACAGCCCTCACATGTCTATCAGGTTTCCAGTATAGCCTTGGGCTAAGAAAAATCTGCTTTTCAACATTGCATGAGAAACCCCAGCTCCTCAAGTCTGAGTCAAGGCAACGGAACCAAACATCTCTTTCTCTCTCACAAAAGTTGGGCTCTGATCCGACTCCAAACTGGGTGAATCATTCCCTTCACAAAGATCTTAATGCTACATTTCCTGTTCTCCAAGTGCTAACAAGGATGGTGCGTTACCTGTGCTGTTGTAGTCATGATCTTAGACCGCAAAGGCCCCACGGCACAGAGCACAGACAAAAACCAGAAGATAATGAGCACTCCAGAGGACTGAACTCCTCTCAGCCTTTCATATTGAATAAGCAACGTTGCTAACAGCTGCAAAAGTAAATACAGGAACACGTGAACATAACCCCATCCCACTGCTCCCCCTATTCACACTCTCAGTTGGCAGCTATTTCACTCCTCATCAACAATGGGACCTCTATGAAATAAGGTGCCATAATAACTTTCACAATTCAATGGTAAAACCTCCTCTAAAGAAAGCAATGAATAACTTCCCAAAATAATTTGCTTTCACTCTTTTCAGAGCCTCATCTCCAGAATTCAGTTTCTAAGCCAGACATTGCACGTCAGGGTATGCACAATTAAATATTAGCTACAAAAGCTTTAACCGAATGTAAGAGTTGTCCTTTCTCCAGTGCAGATGGACAAGCCTGGTTTGTCCAGAAAATAAGACTTAAAAATCCAACCAAAGGAATTAAAAACTTAATGGGCAAATTTTACTGCTTTATTTTTCATGCAACAGCCCCTGTTTGTCATCCTAGGCAAAGCCAATTTGGTTCCTGTGCAATGGAGGAGCAACCACGAGATAAGAGACACAGTTTTGCAAAGCCCAGTACAACACTGAACAATGCACAAGCCACGCTCTGTCATATCTCCCTGTTTAGGCAAAGCCATATCCAAATTCTCTCCACACCTGGATCACAAGCCTGGAGATGAGATGCAAGATGGGAGGCAAAACAATCCCTCTATTATAAAGACTTTAATTTACACAGCTGAATCTACATGAGAGAGATATATATAAATGTGGTCTTTTTGGTAAGCAAAATTTGCTTCAGTAATACAACTACTAACAACCCAGTTAAAAGAGTACAGTATAAGGCAATGAATGCAAAGGAACCCCTTTTCCTCCTTCATCTGCCTAAGAAAGAGCTATTTTTATTGAACACAATAAACAGAAACAGCTACGAACCACAGTGATGCCAATGATCAATGGGGTTACAAAATAGACTGGTGGAGGCGTTCTGTTTTGCAGGAGCTCGTGGAAGGAGTAGAAGAGATCTGCCCAGCTCACGCACCACAGCAGGACTCCGAACAGCTGAAAGCAGTCAAACAGACACAGCATTTGGTAAACTCCTCTCCAGGGGCAGAGAGAGAGCAAAACCCTTATGATTCACAGATGCCCAGCAAATCAAAGCTGTGTAAACACAACAGCACTGCTGCATTGATCTGCTGCTGTCAGGATGATGGAACTATCCCACTGCACTCAAACCAAGGATCTCATCCCAACTGTCTTCCAAGGGATTTGCAAACGCAACCAGGAGAAAGATTAATGTATTTACCTGCTTTCTGTTTCATACTATTCGGTTTTGATTGGAAACACAGGCAGCATCCAGATTAAAGGCAGACATGCTCTGAAGCACAAGCCTGGAATTTTTCTCCACTAATAACCCCAGATCTCTCATGGTCTATGGAAAGTGACTTGCTTGCCTTCCTTAGATCTAGCCATTTATAAACCAGAGGTGACGTTGACACCAGTCACCAACACAGATGAAATCACACATCTATTGGGTGGGCAGAGGAATTGAAATTGAATTGAAAAAATACCTTCTTGTGCTTACTTTTCATGATGAAATTCTCACCAGACCTAACTTAAGGTCATTGTCTTGCAGCTTTCAGTGGTTTAAAGCTTAAGTAAAGGTAAAGCAGCATAGTTTGGACTCAACAAAGGGGTGAACACTCAGAAAGGTGAGCTCGCAGAATGGATTTCCTTACAGTTCAGCTCTTCTTCAGTATCCTTCCTCAGAAATCTGTATCTACACTGCTGTTTCCTACAAAAAAGTTCTTTGGTTCCCCCATAAAAAAGATGAAATTTTGTTTAAACCTTACTTCAGCACTTGCCTGATTACTGAACACTGATTGCACATTACTCATGGAGCATTGCAAAGAGATCTTACCGTCTTGAACCTGCTCAACATGGAAAGCACAATGTAGCCTCTTTTGTTGTGCTTTAGGTAGATAAGATAAAAGGGTAATGCACTCCATAGATAAATGCTGGGGATCCATGCTAGGATGGTATTCTGGAAACACGGTGTCAGGTCTGGGTTATCAGTGTGTACTGAAAGATTGGAATCCTGGAAAAAAGACAGGAGAAGTTTATTAACAGAGGGGCACAAGCACTGCCAACTGGAACATCTGCTTGAAGAAGTTGCATCCCAGTTCAGCTATTAACACATGGCCATAAAACAGAATAGTTAGAATAGTATGGTAAAAGTTTTCCCCAAAAATATCTATCCCATGCACTTGTGGTTATTTTGCTACAGCAAAAGGGCTAAGTACAGCTACAAATAGTGGGCAAAACCTAACTTCTCCCCTCCTCTATCTGAGCTGGACGTACATTTTGTAGCAGATAAACTCCTTGTGTTTCTGGCTTTACAAAGGCTTAGTTCCAGGTGCTGATACCATGAGGTTTCTCAGGCATTCCCAGCCCAGAGTGCAACTGCTACACAAAGCTCTCGAGGCAAAATCCTCAACCTGAGAACTCATCCAGCAAGAATGGCCAGTACTGGAGAAAACGATCAGATTGAGATCAACCATGCACTGCCCTGGGAAAACCCCCTTCCACCGATGTCTAAACTGCTGTCCTTATTCACATGCCTCCAAAATAGAATTACTTCCCTATTCTATTCTAAACAAAGGTACAAGGAATGTATTGTACTTGCAGGTAGGAGTATGGGTTTTCTTACAAACACTGCAAGCAATGCTTTCCATATGTGACCCTGGACACCACAATTCACACATGCAACTTGTACCTAAGGATTTGAATGCACCACATGCAAACACACAGTTACACAAGTTTAAATGAAAATAGACATTTCAGCACAGTTAAGGGGAACTTGGTTTTAATCAAACCTCCTGGAAATTCACCACTTGCATTTCCCCATCTGATGTGTCATTTTAAATGTGGTAGATAAATACTTACTTGCATAAAATGTAAAGTAACTCTGTTGTACTATCAGTAACATGCAGCTGATAAAACTAAGATATCTCTGGCTCAGGTATGCCTTATCTCTGCACTACAATCATTTACTTGTACCTAATTATTTTGGGGTATGAGCTCTCACTAGAAGTATGTTTCAGTTAAGCTAAGCCACCTCTTATAAATGAATGACTAAGTCTGAATATGGATTCTTCTAAAGTATTCCCAGTCCTGCTTCTGTTTACCAGTACAAAAGAGACCAGATGCTGAAAGCAATGGTTGATTTTAGGAGAACTGAAGAGCCACAATCTTTCAGTTTTGGTGATGATCTGACAGAAGGGACATGCATCACTGCATCAGTCTACATACACACTGAATTGCTCGTACGGGTAATGAAACTACAAAGCCTTGGCAGGCTGCAGGATGGGCTGGTTCAACTGTGACAAGTTTGTCACTCAGTACTTCAGCTTTGGCACAAAGCAAACCTCTGGCACTGGTGAAGGTTGGCACAAACCCATGAGCTGTGCATCTGAACTGTGCCCTTCAATGCAGTTAGTGCCTCTCCAGTGAGAGATGGCTCATTTGGAGGCACACAAGCACCCAGCTGGGACTAGGGGAATAACAACATTCCCATTTACCTAAACAGGTTTGTCCAGACTGAGGGGAAACTTCAGCCACAAATCAACAACACAGGGGCAATTACACAGCAATTCAAACACGAGATAAAACCAAACCAAACTCCAACCTGGCATTCAAATATCCCTGTGTTTTCCTTCAGTGAGCAGGCCTCTGGCACCAGAAAGGAAGATAATGGTTGAACAGCACCCATTTTTGGCTCATCATCAAATCATTTCAGCATCTCTAACATGATGAGCTCCCCTAACAGCTCCCCTGCCAGGGGCAGGAGATGCCCTCCAGAAGCTTGGAGCTGAAGGGCTCTTTAGTTCCAAAGCAGGAGCTTATCTACTACCATTTATTCAACAAAACACTAATTTCCTCTTTAAATTACGTGTGGTTTAGCAATGTCTTGAGCATGTTTGCAATTGTGCTCCTTTTGCTTGCTGGAAAAATATCCTGGAAAAGAAAAGCTGAGGAAGAACAGCAATAACTGGGCACAGAATAAAACAAAGATTCTGTTTAAGGAAAAAGTTATTGGGGGGAAAGGGGAAAGCGCTCTTAATTTAAACCTTTCCTATAAGAGCAAAATGTCCAGAAATGGCTTTCTGTCTGACAGCAGCCTAGAAACTGTCCCAGATGTCCATTAACTTCAGGCTGAGCACAAGCTGACTATTGTATCCAAGACACAGACTGTGTAACTGCCAAGCCATTTGAAGGTTTTCATTAACTTTTATTTAAACAAGGCAAAGTACTTGCATTTCTGAACGTATAAATAGAGCTGGGCAGAAACCAAAGATCCTGTCCTAAGAAAACACATAAGATTTTGAGATTCGGTTGAATTATCCCTGAGAATATACGTGGAACCTTTCCAAAATTATGTGGAAGCACAAGAAGCAGCACCCACCCGATGAACATCAGGAGCCTACTGCTTTCATGGTAAATGGCAGACAGGGACGTGAGGTGAAGGAGAAACCCATGCCCAAGGTGACAGACCTGACTGCTGGCTATGTTTGTGATGTTTTCCAAGGTCCAATTCCATCCTGCACCAGATAAACAAGCTTTCCCGGAACAGATCTGCTTCTGTAAAAAATTCCCATTTCAAAGAACTGGTGTTTTCACAGAGCAGACTCTTCCCACCCTTAAATACCAGGAGAGGGCTCCTCTTAGAAAACACAGTACCTAAAACATTTAGGCAGTGTAATTCCACACAAATTACTTGCTCTTCCTAAGACTGGACCACAGTGGACTAATGCTGCTGTGTCCTGGTTTCAGCTGGGATAGAGTTAATGTTCTTAGTGCTGTGTTTTGGATTTAGTACGACAACAACACTGATAACACACCGATGGTTTAGTTGTTGCTCAGTGGTGCTTACTCTAAGTCAAGGATTTCTCAGTCTGACATGCTCTACTAGTGAGAAGGGGCACAAGGAACTGGGAGGGAGCAGAGCTGACCTGAACTAGCCAAAGGGATATTCTATACCATAGCACATCATGTCCAGTATAGAAAGAGGGAGGAGTTCGCTGGGATCCACCACTTGCTGCTCAGGGACAGGCCGGGCATCGGTCAGTGGATGGTGAGCAATTGCGCTGTGCATCACTTGTGTTTATTGAGGTTTATTTTTCCTCTCTGTTTTTATTGTCTCCCTTTTCATTACAACTGTTATATTATTATTACTACTATATGTTATTTTATTTCAATTAAACTGTTATCATCTCAACCCATGGATTTTACCTTTTTCCTATTCTCCTCCCATCCTGCTGGAAAGGGTAGCTGTGAGTGAGCAGCTATGTGGTACTTAGTTGCCAGCTGAGGTTAAACCATGGCACTGTGCCATGTGCCATGTAGTAAGGACTCTACTATGAGTTATCATTATTACTTTCAATCTGTAAATCTGAAAGTTTCATTTCTTACCAAGCTGGATGTGTTTTCACAGAGCTCACAGTTCCACTTTATGGCTTTACAAATCACCACACTGACAGCATATATTCCAACATCCACTCCAACCTTAAACAACGCATTTTAAGTCAAAGCATGACACAAAGTCTCATACATTCTATTCTGACCAAGCCAACATTGTTAAATATTGCTAAATACCCTTCAATTCAGCAGTAAAGTTATGGAGCTCCACCCTTGAGAACAAACACAAGAAGCCAGGGCAGGAGGGACACACCAGCTCTCTGACTCCTATCTTGATGGCTACGGCTTTAATCTGGCTTTGTCTTTGCAGATTCTGAACTCTGTCCTGGTAAGCAGAGCAGTTTAAATGCTTCTTGTGTCCCATTCTGATTGAGAACGAAGATGCCCACCTTGGGCTGTCTGGGCTTGCAGGTTTGCTTTGGACTTGCTGCTGAGAAAGGTCTCTATAGGCAGCTCAGGGACGCACAACCAGGGTGACACATCAACAGGCACCTCACAAGGGGAAATACTCGGCAGCACATGCTGGGAAACACCACTTTCTCCAAGAAACACATCCCAGGGAAACTTTAACAGCCAGCACGTCCATCACAGCTGACACCACTGTCAGCTCACGGCCCCACAGGCAAGTGTTATGGGCTGTAACCTGTGCCCTCTTCCTAACCCAGACTCTCTCTGTGCTCCGTGGCTCCTTCAGACTGCCAAGAGCTCTGTCCTGCCAGCATTTCCTTGCATGCAGCAATATGGATCAGGATGGAGGCTCTGCTGGTGAGATACAGCGTTGCAGATACACCAGCCCACTGTACTGAACTCCCTGGACACACAGTTTACTTAATCTTGTAATAATACTTAAATGTAATCTCAACATCCATGGGAAAAGAGATTAGAGATGCTTGTTACAGCTTCACAGCAGACAAGGGGTCCCCTGGAGTCTAAACCTTACAAATTAGTGGGGCTTTCTGCTCATCAGTTAAGAACATCATTGACACTGTCCCTTGCAGCAGCTTTCAATCACACCCGTCACTCCAGTCATAGCTTTGGATAAACACAACCCTCGTCTTAAGGGCCATCTGTGCAGTAGGACTTAATTTAGATGGGCAGTTTTAAATACATGATCTTCATTTAAGGGAAAGTATTCAGCAGGGGAAGCTCTGAGCAACATTAAATCTGCTCTAATACCTAGTCCTTTCTATTACACCTTCCCCTCTGGAAAAGAACACTGCTATTGAAAAGGCTATCCTTAAAAATGGTAATGTCTTTAATGGAAACAAAAGTTCAATGCAACATATCTTGGGGTTTCTTGCACATCATCCCTTACAGCTTCCAAAGAAAAGGGAGAACAAACAGAAAGCCTAAAGCTAGGCTGAAAAACAGGAACAGGAAAATTCCTGTCTATCCCTTTCCCAAACCCCGAGGATGATGTTAATAGAGTCTGCTGAGAAAGACCAGTTGGGGCTCTGGCCTAATGCTTAAGTCTAAACCAGCTTCTACTCCACTATAGAAGTTTAAAATCAAAGTTGTTTGCACTGACTTTAGCCAGCAAACAGCTGATGCTGCAGGAATGCTCCTCAAACAGCCACAATGGAAAGATTCCAAACCCCACAGAAAACCAACAATGTCTTCTGCAGTCTCAAGCAGTTATCTCCATTGCATGGATACATTAATACATGTTTCTCTCTAAGCTTCTATAGTGCAGAAAGAGTCGGGAAAAGCACAGGAAACACAAACCCATTCTTTATCTGCTGAAAAGGTGAAGGCCTCTGCGCTGACATCATTCACACTGTTCCCAAGGTTAACACATGCAGCGTTGCTGATTCTGTGTCAGTTATCACCAGCTGGCACGTTACTTAAGATTAAAAATCCCATTGGAAAGCTGGCCAGGAAGGTCCGCACAAAGAGTGAACGATACGGAAGTGAATAACTGAAAGTAACAACGCTTCCCTTAGGTAAATAAACATGGAAGCCGTATCTTGAGTAGAAGAAATTGTCAGTGAGAACTTAAATGCAGAGGAGAATCCTCCTCGTCTTCTTTTACCCCTACCTCTGGTAAATCCCCTGCCAGTGAGTTGCACTTGCACAGCCTGGTAAAAGTAATAAAGGGATAAAAAGAACAATGTTCTTCTCTTGGCTCTACCACTCTGCCTCATCCCAAGAACAGGGATGGCTCTGAACCACAGCACCCAAAACTATCAGGACTCAGTCTTAGATACAGCACAGGCTTCACTTCAGCCTCTTCGTATCTCACCTCCCACTTCCAGCTGTTTTCCATCTCCTCTGCTTGGTCCTTGTTGGTAAACGCTTTGGGGAAAACTCTGTTTAGAGCACAAATGCAAACAAGGACTCTGCTCTGAGCCTCCAGAAGGTGCCAGTTTCAAACTGCCTTTTCAGAGCATCCAAAGGAACAATTGCACCCTTACGCGCAGGAGTAACACACTTCACTAATCCACAGCGGCTGCTGCACAGCTCAGCTCCTTCACCTGATTACACAAACAACCTTTCCCTGCCACCAGTCCCCTTAAGGGCAAGAGATAAGGACATTCCCCACTGCAACACCGCAGCAATACTGCCTGGAAGAAAGGTGGAGTGGAGAGGATGCAGGCATTTCTAGTACTGCACGAGCCACACAGTTAATGACAAGACATATCTTTCTGTCTACAAAGCACACTGCAAGTTATCAACACCAGTGAAGGGCACCATGCAAGACGCTGAACTTTCTCTTCCAGCAGTAAAAAGATCTTTAGTGGCTTATCTTAATGGATCAAACAGACCTGGCACACGTTCATAGCACACATGAGCTAGATTGTGGTTGTGGAGTAACTAGCCACAGGAAATCATACAGTGTTTTGCTTGGGTCACATAGGGACAGGACAACAGGGAACGGCTTTAAACTCATAGAGGGGAGATTGAGACGAGCTCTTAGGCAGAAGTTCTTCCCTGTGAGGGTGCTGAGGCACTGGCTCAGGGTGCCCAGAGAAGCTGTGGCTGCCCCATCCCTGGCAGTGTTCAAGGCCAGGTTGGACACAGGGGCTTGGAGCAACCTGCTCTAGTGGAAGCTGTCCCTGCCCGTGGCAGGGCTTGGAACTGGGTGAGCTTTAAGGTCCCTTCCAATCCAAACCATTCTGTGGGATTCTGTGACAACTGGGGACAAAATGCACTGAACACTTGGGCTGTTGAGTATGGGCTGCTTGCGTGGAGGTGCTGTCGCCTCCTCTGCTCTGCTGCACCAGCCCTTCAGAGGCAGACTGAGACCCTGTGCTGTGGATGTGTGTGAAGCTGCAAGGCACTGGGCTGCTTCTGATAGATCTGCTTTCAGAAGGGATATGCACTGATTCCTCAAAAAGGTGACAGCTCATCATTACCCAGTTGGGTCACATATGTTACGGTGGTGAATGATGTTTGATCAAGTGAAGCCCAAGGTAAGACGTGAAGAAACACGTTGTAAAGCGTGCTTTGTTCATGCAAAACATCGAGGTGGCTCCCTGGAATCTAATGCAAACATCTAATAGCTCTTATTTTATCCTCATCTTGTGAAATGCGCTAAGCTGAAGTGGAAGCAGCTGCCTCCTGCGCAGAGAAAGGGAGGCAGACCCTCCTCTTCATCCCCCCCAGCCCCTGCCTTCAATTAGCTGCTGTTTTGCCTCCGAGAGTGCTGCATTATGACCACTCCTACTGTCAGAGACATTAGTACGTACGCAGCAGAGTAATGAATTTGTAAATAGAGAGTGGGGCTAACGAGTGTCCTCAGCTCAGGAATGCGGTGGGTAGACATGAAGCCAGGTGTATGGGAGGGGGGGAAAAGGGGGGGAAAAAGCATCTCCAGGCTGGATTGTATAATTAGGGCACATGGTGTAACTCTTTTGTTTTGCAGAAGCCAGCTTTATTAATTGATGTAGAAGGTTGCTGTGTGCTATTCATTGTTTGATTAAAATGCCTGTATAAATAATTAGGCCTCTTCTGTTTGTTTTATTTTTGCACCCAATTTACATTTTCATACAGAATAAAAATGAATTAGCAAATGCATTTATTCTCCAAATCAGTCTTTTTTAAGCTGGAGCTGTTCTCCCCCGGTCACCAACCGCTGCAGTAATGACATGACCTTTGCGCCGCGCTATTCCAGACCTCAGGAACTCCGTTCTCTTTGGAGAAGCCGTGGTCCTCCTCCTTCCTTTGTGTGTGTGCTGCGGGTGGGCGGGCAGGCTTGGAATCCCTCCGGAAAACCAATGTAAAGCGCGTGCATTGAGGCACTCCTGGAATCATGGGGTCAGCTCTGGATGTGGCGGTGTTTTGCTGGAGAGAGGAGGCTTAAGGCAGATGTGGATTTGCTGCTGTCTGCTTTCAAGGCTGTGTGAGCGGGTGAAAATGCTGCTGTTTTGTGCAGCAGGTGGAGAAACTGGTGTAGGTCTGGAACCGGGGCTGTAAAGGATCCCTTTGGAAGTGTTTGGGACTGGTTTTATCAGGGACCGCCTTTCTGTGTTGCTGTATCAAACATCTGCCTATCTGCAGTACCTGTGGAGGAGTCTGTAAGTAGGAAATCGCTATCCTAGGATGAAATCACTTTGAGTTGTGTACCAGTACAGTTGATTTTATGCATCCTTTGCCTTTTCCTTGAGAGAACTACTGAGAGGCAGTGCAAAACTTGTTCATTGTTGTACCCTCATTGCTTCCTGTGCTGTGGTGGGAAGCTGTGGTCTCCCCCTGCTCCTCTGGATCCAAGAAACCCAGAGGTGAGCATGGAGGGGGATGGCTCGCACACACTTCCACATCCTCATGGCAATGTTTGCAAAATGACCTGAGAAGGGGAACAGTCTTGGAAACCTGAGGTCTGATAACCAGCATTCTAAACCTTCATCTCCTATATCCGCTTGTTTGTAAAGACAAACATAGGAAGTGGAAAATCGATGTGCTCTTGGTTCATTAAGAGTGCTTAACATGGCTGTGTGTGGCCAAGGCATCACACCCAACATGATGTCTGCACAAAGAGCAGGAAATGAGGAGAATTTGGGTTTTTCCACTCATTTTTATCCCCCTCCGTCTCTCCCTGCCTTGCGTGAACTGTCCCACAGCGTAGGAAGAGGGTGTCAGAGGAGCTTTTCTTTGGCAGGACACGGCAGGTCCTCCCTCCTGGCAGGGCTTCCGGAAGGTTTTTCAGGCATGGATCGATTGTTGAGCACAGTTTAACAGCAGCTGCAACGACAACAAGAGAGAGCTCGCTCCATGCTGATCCCTGGGGAGAAGTGAAGAATTGTCACTGTAATAAGAGGCTCAGTTAGGAGTAAGTATTTCTCCCTGGGAAATGAAGAAGCAGGGGCTGCCTGGCTAAGGTAGAAACACAAAGTGCTACTCTTCATCTCTCAGCTTTCCAGCCAGGCTTTGATGCATCCCACATTGTTACCTTCTTGCTTTGTGTTGGTAATGGTGGCATCTCTGTGGTTGCCCCAGTACAAAGAAGATAACAGAACCAGAGCCTCCTGCTGGAGGTCTGCAGTGCTGGTGACACTGCTGTGTCAGTGAGTTACTCTGCAATTGTTCTGCTGTGATTTACACACCATTTGGTTGTAAACCTCAACCAAAGGGTTGAGGGTTGATTTGTGGCCGGAGCAGTCACTGGGTCAGTGCAGCGCATCTTTAGCAAACATCTTTTTCTCACCTTTCCTCATCCTTTTCAGTCCTTCTCCTCATCCTCCTTGCCTCATCCACCCTTCTCTGGTTTATTTTGTCCTCTGTGCAATGGGACATTGTCTGATGCTGCGCTGGGAGAGGTGATAACTCATCCTTCTGCCAGTGGCGGTGGATTTCAGCCAAAACCTTGCCTTGTAGCTGAGGTTTGCTATCACTGCTGGTTTGCTTGTATGTGCTGTAGAAATATATGCACACAAAATAGCAGAGTTACAGAATGGTTTGGGTTGGAAAGGACGTAAAGATCATCCAGAGCCAACCCCCTGCCATCGGCAGGGACACCTTCCACTAGACTGTGTTGTTCAGGCCTCATCCAACCTGGCCTAAAGCATTGCCAGGGATGGAGAAACAGACTTGTAGTGTTGGCTGCACTCTAGAAGATACCGTAGTATTTTGTTCCTACCTTGTACCTAAAAACCTGGGTTCCTTTGCTTGAATTTACTCCTTGTGTACTGAGAAGTCCTTGGAGGAGGCTGTTAATGGGGTGTTAGTCAGGGTGTGAGTGCAGGGAGCCGAGGTGCTCAATGAGGCTCAGAGCGATCGCTGGCCTCAGGTTGCAGCCCCAGCCAGGGTTTGGAACTGGTGTCACACTGGTGGGACAGACTGGCAAAGTTGGGACTGTTATAACTATTAGTTAATGTTGGATGCTTTAATCTGTAGTATTATTCTAGTAAAGTTACATTTTGGAACAAAGTCTTCTTTTCCCAACCTAAATGCTGCATCCTCTATTTATTCCTCTTGCCTTCACTGCCAAGCACAGAGTAGTCAATGGGTGGAATTTTCTGCAGGAAATCCAGACTTTTCACTGTTAAAAAAAGTTGAGAATACGGCATGAAGCCCATGCATGTGTCACTGAGCAAGTTGTAGTGCACACAGCCAAATCAGCATGATCCCACCCTCACTTTTCCTATCATTTACATAAAACCAGCCGTAGGGACTCAGCCCAGCAGGCTGTCTGTAGCAAAGTACTCAAGAGATGTGTGAACAAGTTGTGCCCAGTGGGATCATTTTGCTGCGCATCCACTGGCTGGAAGGACTGGAAGCTCGGACATCTGTGTCCAACTCCTGATCCTGCTATTCTGCACTGTTTGGTAAATTCCTTAATGCCCATCCACAAAATGAAGTGAGTTGAACTCGTCTGATTTGGGGGTTGAGGTTTAAAGTTGTATAAATTGTGTTTTGCCATAGTCATGCTTGAAAGTTTCTATAAATATGGTCTATGGTATGTACCAGGTGCATGTCTGTTGTCATAAGTATGCATTCCTAGCACAAAATTGCACATGATGAAGAAAGTGTTAGGGTTTTCCTGTGTATCTTGATACTCTCACAAACTTCCCAAAGAAATAACTTTGTTGGCAAGAACTTTCTTGTTTAGGCTCTCACTGAGACAGAGACCACCTGGGAAGTTTGAGTAGAATGCTGTCAGTGCAAGTTGAAAAGCAAGGAAACATGTATCTGTTTAAAAGAAAAAGGGTAATAGTTTTTGCAGGGGTTTAAGTCTGAAGTATGAAACTTCAGACTGTTCAAAGCATTATTTTCACTTCAGAATGCTTTTGGTTTGTGCTGTATGCAATGGACAATCTGCTGTAGCACAGTGATGCTGGAGGTTTCAGGCCACAGAGCAGGGTATTCCCCCTTTTTTGACCAAATTACACTTTTCCTGCCTTTATATCTGAAATTACTGTGATTTAGTATTGCAGAAAAGGAAGATGATGGAGGTTTACTGTGCTGGAGGTAGGGCATGAGTATTTTTGCTCTCAGTGTAAGCTTCGGCACAGCATAGCTATGTGCACTTTAGCTTTTAATAAGCAACATCCTTATTTGTTCAAGTACATCATAATGAAGAAGTGTACCTTGTCTGTCATTGCTGTCATGACAGTAGCTTGTCCATATACATGACTAGTGAGGATTTCAGTTGTTGCCTAATGTTTCCACCCTCTTCATCATGTACATGGCTCTGGTTCTGCTGGTGGGGTGGGTGCCTGCAAACAAATATTTCCTGTGGTGTTCCAGGATAATGCAAATAATGGAGGAGGAAGACCAGGGAATTGAACAATGTATTCCAGTCCTGTGTTGCTCTTAGAAGCTTCTGCAGCTCCACCATTCATGGCTTTTCCCTGCTCTCTAATGCAATTTGTTCATTCTGGAGAGGGCAAACCCCACTAGAAGTTCACATCCAGAGCTACACAGTACAGCTTGGAGCCATCTTTAGCATATCACATGTCTAACTGATGGTGGATCTCTGGCCTGGGTGCTGGTGATTCAGCTCAGCAAGAAATAGTAGGGGTAAAGAGTTTGAGTTGGTTGGAAGGATGCTTGTTAATCTTATTCCTTGCATTTCAGACACGATTCTGCAATAGCCTTTATGATCTTTAGCCATGCAGTCGTGTGGGCTCTGCTGAGTTTCACACCATTGCTCTTCCACCATTACAGTGCAAGGGTTTCTGTGCATCCCAATTGGAAGTAAGTGTCGTTATTACACATTCTTTGACCTTGGCATGTTTGTAACCCTTGTGATTGTTAGAGGGGGAAAAGGAGGACTTCTGGGAGTAATTGCCTTGTTTGTTCTCTATCTCTGAAGCATTGATACCTGCAGTTCTGTGCTGAGATAATTAAATCTTAGCACCACAATCGCACTGAGAGAATCTCTCCGTTTCTGCAGGCAAGGTTTTATTTTGTCTTTAGATACAAAAGTGCCTTTTCCATTGGCAAACTGCAGTGACTTTTGGAAAACAGCTCTGCTGCATGTCCAGCTGGAGCTGCTCAGCTTGGAGATAGGAGTTCTGTGAGAGAGATGCTCAAGTCACCCTTATAAATAATCATGTGGAAACACGTGCACAAGCGAGTAGTCAGGAATCAGGTGGTGCCTCTTGGTATCCATAGTGAAAACAATTTTAGAAACCACTCCTCTCATAAACACTGCATTTTTGGGATAGCTGCTCTTGTATTCTCGATTGCCAAATGCATTGGCATGAAAGCAGCTTACCTCAAAAATTAATCCATGCCTGCTGTCTTTTCCCAGTGGGATGACAAGTGCTGCTGTAAGCGGAGCTGGGGAAGCTCCATGAGAAATATAGAGGGAAAAAAAAGAGTAGTAAGAACTCAAAAAGAAAATGTTTGGGTATTTTGAAAAAATTTGATCCAGCAAACTGGCCTCTTCCCACAGCACCTTGTGTTATGTGGGGTGTAAGAGGCTGCAGAGCCACAGCCCAGAGCTTTGTGATCCTTCTGCCACGCGCCAGACCATAGAACCACAGACTGGTTTGGGTTGAAGGGACCTTGAAACTCATCCAGTTCCAACCCCCTGCCATGGGCAGGGACACCTTCTACTAGAGCAGGTTGCTCCAAGCCCCGTCCAACCTGGATCGCTCTGTCTGGAGAGCATCCTTGCATAGCTCCACTTCAGCTTTGGGTCTAGCTTCTCTTTTGTGGCTTTGCTGGCAATCTGCCTGAGTAGGAGAGTGGAGCTGGAGTCCCCTTCCTCCTATTTGAACTTTCACAGAGGTGGTTTCTTGTTTTTCTGTTAAGATTTGCCCCCAGTGTAAGAGCAGGTTTACATAGGAGCCAGAACATCCTTCTTTTAAATGTGTTTTCTCTCCGCTCTCCTTTCCCTAAGGACGCAGTAGGATATTCTTTCAGTGTAATCGAAGTCATTTCAACATCTTGTTTTCTAGCACCTACAATTTGTACAGAGAAGCTTGGTTGTGCTGTGAAGAATATCGAGAAAAAATAAAAGCAGAAAGAGTCTTGTTAGCAGCTGGGATAGACTTGTACTTGCTGTCAGGATGTAGACCGTGTTTGCATGGAGGCACAAGCTTGTCTGAGGGTGAGAAGCCAGCCTCGGGAGACAAAGGCTTGCTGGTTTACATGGTGTCATCTGCAGTCTGAATGTGGAAAGCAGGTACCTTCCACAGTGGGACTCAGACAAGTGGAGGAGCTTCATCAAGGGATGCCTGTTGCTTTGTGGGTGCCTGTGATGAAGGTGCAGCAGAGATCCCAAATCTGGTCACAGAAACCCACTGCAAAACCCTCCCTTAACAGAAAAAGGACCTTGCAGTATCCTGAAATCATGCTGGAAAGAAGCACATATATAATATGTAATAGTGAGATACCTTTTTCAGTTCAGTGACAGCTCAGGTATAATCTTTATGGCAGGACATTGTTGTGTGGAGGTGAAGCTTTAGGCGGGGAGGCTGTCCAGAGAGACCTTCTGAAGTGTGGCTGGACATTGCTGCAGAGGTTTGCTCTCCTGGAGACTGCTGAAATCCCATCTGGTGAAGATACCTGTAACAAATCTAGAGGTCTGAAGAGCTCAGCTCTTCCAAATGAGCTCAGCTGAAAGAACCTGGACTGCAGGGCTGGAGGAGAAGTCAGGGAGCTGCAGGGCTAATTGCATCTCTTGGCTGCAGAGATTGATGCCGTTTAACCAGGCTCATCTAACCTACAAACCCCTTATGCTCAGGATAGCAACCTCTTAAGTGTGATCATCTCATGTGGTGTTACCTTCCCAGCACAGGTAATACAGATCTATTCTCAGCATTAAATTCACATTAGCCAAAAGATTAATGGGCGAATATTCCCTCTGAAGGCTCCCGGGGTTTTCCTGACGACCACAGCACTTGTTTCTTGCTGGCACTGTCTTTACGTTGGGTGATGCTATAGTAGAATTTCCATGGTTTTAGCTGTAAATTAGCACACAGTATCATAGTATAGCTACCAAAATCCTGTTCTTTTTCATAAGGACTTTCTTCCTTGTTGTACAGTTCTCTCCTATGTATATTGAGTTTTACAATGATATTCTTTGCAGGCTGTGTTATGGGGCAGTCTTCCAGACAGGCGTGCTGCAGTGAGTAACGAGGTAGGGTTTGCAGTTAACCATTCTGTATCTGATACTAAATGCTTTCCTTTGGGAAGCTCTTCACAGCTTCACATCCATGGTGATTGACAGATCTGTGTCTGCTTTATTGCAACTTCGGGGCCGCGTTTTCCAGAGGAGAACACTGTTCCCCTTAAATTTGAAGGTGTGAAACATGCTGCTTGGCTCAGGCTTGCTGTAAATCTGGCCTCTGCGAGCAACAAACATCGACATTTTCACATTGTAAAAGCTTGTCATCCCTCCTTCTAGTGTTCTGGGGAGGGAAGGATTGATGAGAAAGTTCATGTCCTTGTGAGCTACCAGAGGGACTGCAGCATTTGAGCTGCTGAAGATGGACACTGGAATATTGCAGTGGTGCAGGGCTGGGAGGAATCCTATAGATAAAAAGACAATTCCATGGAAAACTGCAAAAGCACCTAAAATTTATTTGATACTATTCCTCTGCCTGACTAAATAGGATATCAGGAGCTGGAGGCACTCATTGCCAGGTTTTCAGTCAGATGCTAGGAGGGAGCCATAGTGTTTGCTGAAGGACGTTCAAACCTCCCTTTGTCATGGTAATGAGGCAGTGCCTGGGCAGCATACACTGCCAGCCACTGCAGTGCTTTCCTCTGGTGCTCATTCCGACTGTTTGGAGAAAGCAAGAGGGAGACAGGCCATGAACGTGCAGTTGACCCAGTCTGAAGCACATCAATAAGCTATAAACACTGCTTTGTGCCAAGAGCCAGGAGAGAGCCATTAGATGACCTGTCTTGCAGATCTTTCTTCTTTTACAGATTAACCTCTTGTTGGAGTTCTTGGGAATACAAGAAGGGAAATAGTTCAGAGAGAAATAAAGGGGTGGTTTCTGGTGGGGGGCCACGGGCTCCCCATCTGGCCATGGCTTAGCTCAGTCTGGGACACTGGTTCTCAGGTTGCAGGTTGGATGAGGATGTTGTGTCTGCCAGCCTTTAGGAAGGAGAAATATCTCTCATGTTATCGCTGCTCCTGACTGCAGAAACCCATAGCATGGGCAGCCTGGCAGTGCAAGTTGCTGTGGAGCAGTGAGGGGGGATTACAGTATTACTTCTTGGTGTGGGTCTTCCTCTCAAGTTGGGTGTTTTGTTTCTGTTCTGTGTTTTTCCCTGTTCACCTCTCTGAAAGACTTTTCCTTAAAGAAAATTCCATGGTTTAGCCCTTCAGATAACAACCTGCAACATGGGGCACAGCTAGCAAGTGTCTGACTGTAATGACAGCAGTCATTAAAAGATGCTGCAGGCTTGCATCTGGCTTAATGTAATTTTTTAATTATCTTCTTTCAATATAACCTTGACTTGGGTTAGTTGGTATATTCTGTGGTAAGTGGAAGAGGAACAATGTGTTGGTATTGAACGTTGCCTGATACAAGGCTTAATCTGACCTGGCAGGATCTCCTTGGGCAAAGTCTGATTGACTAGAAGACACTCTCTGCCTGAGAAAGGTTTGTGGCCCTGGCAGGTTGGTGCAGGAACAGTTGAGGTTACTTAAAGCTGCGTCAGTTTGGCACTGTGATATGGCTGAAGTTCATCAACTTCCATTACCTCCTCATGCACATGGTTTAACATCTCTTTTTCCCATTTTGACTGCCTTTGTGGTGTTCATCGCCATTAGAGACCCGCTGCAGTTCTGGGAGATAAAGTGAGGACAGGATTGAGTCACAGAATCCCAGCCTGGTTTGGGTTGGAAGGGGCCTTAAAGCTCATCCAGTTCCAATCCCCTGCCACGGGCAGGGACACCTTCCACTAGAGCAGGTTGCTCCAAGCCCCGTCCAACCTGGCCTTGAACACTG
>JANHGB010068319.1:0-12506 GCA_026283785.1 Coracopsis vasa
GAGCCTAGGTTTCAAATCTGATGATTAGCAATTTACTTCAGCTTACAAAAGCTGTGAGGATGTGATAATACTCCTGTTTCTTCAAAACTGTAATGTGACTTTGGTGGAGCGCTTGGCGTTTTTTCTGATGGCGAAATGTTGCCTTCCGTTGCAGTCTATGACACAAATGCATGGCTGCCATTTCTTTACCCATCTCACCAGGCAGAACTATGAAGTCACTCCAAAACGTATCTTTTTATGTGAGGTGCTGTAGCTCTTAGGTATGTGCAGCATTCTCAAGTTCAGTTGTGCTGTTAAGTATGCTGTTGTCCTGTGAGGTGAGACCTTTGAAAGCATGTCACTTTCTGTGAAGTGAGTTTGTTAAACTGGACACTTCACTGTTTTTAATTCCCCTGAGTCCTAGAACATGTTTAATTACTTTAGAATAAAGGAATAAATTTGTTTTTCATGCCCCAGTTAGCAGAGTAGAGCAAGCTTGTCTGACAGTATTTATACTTCTGCAGTAAAGTTATTTGCAGAGAGAGAAGTCCCTGCATGAGCGCATGGTAGCATGCATGCTTATTGTGGAAGCCAAAACTTGACTTGCTGTATCTCTGCTCCCATTGCATCAGGAAGAAATAACTCATTTCTGCCTTCTGACTTGAGGGTGATGCTTCTTCGGGCTGCAAATAAAAGCAGGTGTTTCTTTTTGCTAAGCAGCATGGCACACTGCCTGTTTGCTAAACATTTTGTCTCGTGAAATCCTAAGAGCAGCACTCACCACTCCTCTGCCTCAGGAAAACCTCACAACCAGTACAGATCTATCATGGTTTCATTTGCAAGATCAATTGCAAATTGATCTAAAGCTGGCATTCTTACATGGAGCATCTGTGCTCTGCCGCTGGTTTGAGCAAGCTCAAATGATAAGGCCCAAAGATACTTCCTATTTAAAAAATAAATTTACAAAGAAAAGATAAAAAAGGAACTAACAGTATATTCCCATCTGTGCAGGAAGAGCCAAGCTATAATAATGATTGATTCCTTTAATAGGGTTATGGAGTCTTTTCTTCTACATATTTCACTAAACCTCTACTTTGGGCCTGTTATTTTTTCTGAAATCGCTATGGATAATTATAAGGACCTGTGTTTAGCCACAATCTGTGTTTTAAAAATGAGGAGTAATTGCTTCTGAGTGTTTTGTTTTGGTGGAATATGTATTATGCTTCGTCATTTAAGTCCAGCTGAATTACACTTTTATTGGGGAGTTTTAGCGTACTATTCACACGGTGCAGGAGCGTACTCAAAGCGTGTCTTGTTCTACAGAAAAAGATTTCTTTTATGTAAACTTTGGCCAAAGCTGACATGAACTGAGCACATGTGTTTGACCAACAAACTTCCCTATTTTTCAGACATATTCTGTATTAGGTACAAAAACAAATTCAATTTTCTGTACAGTATTGAGGGTCTGGTTATTTCAGCACAGAAGGGGAATGACTGTTTTCCCCTGTTCCCCCTTTAACTCCCTGTCCAGCCAACCCTTCATTTCCATATATATGCAAGAGCTCAGAGGTGCAATTCAAATCTGCTAGTATGCAGATGAAATAGCGAACTGGGAGTTTAAAGCATTTTGTGCCCTCTAGTTAAACTCTGGTGGACGCCAAGCATGGCAAATCAGTTTGCACCTCTCTTTCCTTTGTTTTCCGTTCAGCTGTCTGACCCCTTGCTATTCTGTTTGAACTGGGGAATGTGCTTTTTAGTGGAATAAATCCTAATTTTTCACAAGCTTAACCTCAAGAACTGCAAAGCTTGAGGAGGCCCATAGAGAAGACCAAACCACTCACCACTGATATTTCTGGTGTGCCATCGAACTGCTTCCCTGGCAGGAGGCTGCAGGCTTGTGCAGGCTGGCAGTTCA
Organism: Coracopsis vasa; assembly: GCA_026283785.1. NCBI lineage: Eukaryota > Metazoa > Chordata > Aves > Psittaciformes > Psittacidae > Coracopsis > Coracopsis vasa. The sequence continues at coordinate 1,895 of JANHGB010068319.1, forward strand.
TGGAAAAGCCTGGAGTTCCAAATGGCTATCAAAAAGGCTCAGCATATACTTTTGCAATAAAACCACTGAATGTAAGGAGTTGGCTGGTTTAGGCAGTCATTAAACCAAGCGTGCAAGTGCTGATTATCTTAGGAAATAAACCATATCTAATTAAATATGGTTTTCAATAAAGCAGTAGAAAACACTTCCTGTACTTCTCTTCAAGGATATCATAGGCCAGTAAAATTATTGTTTTCATAAACAGAAATACCTTTTCTCTCCCAGGCAACTTACAATTATTGCAGTGCACGTTACAGACTGATTTGCTGTAGGTCTGTAAGAGGCCCAGCTGTGTCCTCCTGTGTGATTGCGTAGGATCTGGTTGGTGCCTTGGGTAACACAGCCTGATATGTGGGGTGAGAGGTTGTTTTGGTTCCAAACTCATCTGGTTAATGCTGTGCCTTGAAATGGGAGTTACTCGCTGATAATTAAACCCATGGGCTTTATTTATTTATTTGTATGGGTGAGGAGGTGATGGTTACATGACATCTAGCTGACTGGTGTAACTTCAAGGAATGAGAGTAGCCAAGGGTGAATCCAAGCCAAGCTGCTCTTTTGAAAAGCTCATGACATGAAGATACTTGCTACCCCTCCTCTACCACCTTGGTTTATGTATATGTTCAGCTGACAACAGGAACCTGTTCTGAATATATGTTAAATATATGTTAAATATTTAAATTCCCTCTTTTAGGCAAATGAAGCCACGAGGTATACCTGTTGTTTGTCTGCAGCTGTTTATGGTGTGTACAGCTGGCACGGGGCCGTGTTAGTTCAATTTGGTATGCCCTCGTGGGCTTTCCATGGTTAACGTGTTACCAGAACAGGAGGCGGACCTGTTGGCTTGGTTATGTGCAGAACCAAAGCTCTGCCCCCTTGCTCTGCCACCATAGGAGATTACTTTGGAGGACCCAACCTTGGACCCATGCCCAGGTCACTCTCCTGACAGTCTGCTGGATGTATTTCACTGCCAGCTTACAGGACTGGGCTGTTGAATGTGATGTGGATACGCTCACTGGGGTTGATAGTGTTTGCTAAAATGTAGAGGGAGAAATTATTTTGTTGTCTGCATCAGAAAGCTTCATAGATCCTGTTTTGCACTGGTTGAAGGAAAATAACGCCACAGCTGGGTCATAGGCTCCTGGCAAAAGGCCCTTCTTGTTTTCCATCATACTAATGTGCAACTCTAAAGAAATGCCTTAGATGTTGTTGGAATAGGCAAAAAATCGTAGGCTGCGTTTTTGACTTGTGTGCAGTGCTGGGGAAAGACCACTGCTGGCTTTCAAAAAACTACATCTTTTTGGATTGTCAGTATAAAGGAGGTGATCAAAACTGATTCCCCCTTGTTTGGAGGGGAAATGTGTGGTATCCTGATACAGGGAAAAGGATCAGGGACAGAGCAGACTATGGTGAGCTGTGAGGTTTTGCAAACATGGTATTTGGGAAAGAAGAGGCATTGTCTGGACCTCTCTGTAAGGACATTTTTGAGGCGAAGCCCATTGGCAATGTCTGAAATCTGCTTCATCCTGAGAAAGACAAGATTTTCAGAAAGAACATTTTCTTCTTGTCCAGACCTCAGAATATTGGCCGGAATCAATTCTCCTGCTAAACCTGCCATGTGTATGTAAGAATTGGAGGGTATTCCGGGGCTACTGGAACAGAAAATAAATCTCTTTGACTTAATATTAGCCTGTGTTTCAAAGTGGTTTACTTGTGAAAATCAGGAGTGGCTTTGTCTGTCCTCTTCGCCCTCCCTTCCTTGTCTGTCCTCTCTCCCTTGCCTTCCATAAATTGCGTCTGCTTCTTACAAATCAAATGCTCTGATTAGCACAGCTTTGGGCTTTATTCTGCATCTACTAACGTCACAGTTGCTAATGTGAATAACAAAGTGGAGAAGCGTACGCAGGAGGTACCTTTCTGCTGTGTATATTAGCCACATAATATTGTTGATAAAACAGATTTCTCTGCTTACCCGGAGAATAAAATTGGAGAGTATGAATAGAAGAAAAGGTTTTCCATCTGTCTTAGCACACCTCTTTATCCTGGTGTTTAAACTTGTTTTATTTTCTTCCTGATTGGCATTTTTCAAAGAGCAGCTGCTTGCCTGTGAAGGTCTATCCTAGCTGATGCTCCGTCAATTTAGCTGTTACTTTATTCACTCCAATGGCAGGCTAATCAACCTTTTCTTTTCAAGTGTGTCAAAGTGCTGAACACGAGACAGTTTGTAATTATGGAAAATGGGAGTACACTTTTTGTCCTCAGGGCAATTAGATTAAATGATTCTGCTCTATGAGCTAATACTATAAATAATCTCTTACGGTTGTTTTTCCTGAATGGTGAATTTTCCACTGAGCTTCAATGGGCGTGGAGGAACATATATAGCAAATAGTGATGATGTACAATGTAAAGCCTCAAAGCACTTTATAAAATGTGCTTCCATTGTTCCTAGCTCAGGTTATTAGGAGTTTTTGTAACCAAACAAACTCTGGTCCTGATGTTTTCCCACTGCATGTTGTGAGAGGAGGAAATAATTGTTAGTCTGTTACTGGGCACTTCTATGAATCCAGGAAGAGAACTTAAAAGATGCTTTTAATTAAACTTTAAAGAATTAATATGAATTGCATTTTATGTAAAATTTGCATTAAAAATGTATGTATAGTTTACATTTTATTGCTGTTCTTTTTAGTCTAGCATGGTATATAGTCTTTGATAACCACTGACTTCTAGTATCCTGCCATTGTTTTTAGACACAGTTGAGCAGAAATGAAGTGGTACTAGGGCTCTGCTTCCCGAGGAACTGGAACTGTCAAGAAGAGAGCTTTTCTTAATTGCTTTTGAAAGTAGCAAATAAGTTGGCAGTGGCAAGCCAAGACTAAGCAATAAGTGATTTAAAATGGAGATTGTGAATTTCACAACCAAAGCACCAGTCAATGAAAATGGGATGAGGGAATTGACTCTGCATAAGAGAAAGCAATCAGAGAGAATTTAAAAGAGTGTTAACTAATTACTGTTAATTGAGAATGGTAAGGGAAGTGAGAGGAAGAGTGAAAATGATAGTGGAAAGAAGTACCAATAGCTGGCAAATTCTGATCCTTATGATTCTAGTTGAAATGAAAAAGATGGTAGAAGAGCTGCTCCTGTGAGCTGGATTTATGACAATAAGAGCAAGAGTTTTGGCCCTTGTGTAATTCTGGGTCCAATCTTGAGCATTCATCTGACGTGCTAGCAGTTGATGCTTGTTTTGGGGTGAATGGGTGGGAACCTTGCACCTGTCTCTTCCTGACCCTGGTGTTTTGTTAGAGCACAGAGAAGCTGTTGTGCTGCTGAAAATTGACGGAGGCCTGTTTGGTGTTTTACTTTGTTAAACTTTTTGGTTTAGGACTTTGTGGCAGATCTGGCCATCTGGAGCTATGTGGCTGAAAAAGCAGTGCTATAAAAAAGCAGAGCCTTTTTCCTGAGCTAGGTGTGGGTAGTGCTTCAATTTCAGATTGCTTCTATACTTAAGCCTTAGCTAAAAGAGAACTCCAGTAAGTATTTCTGTGTGTTGTGGTAGGAGAATGTCATCTTCATTCATGGAAACCTAAAAATCAAAGGAGCGCTTATTATAAGGTATGGTAAATGACACTGCTGACACACTCACCAGATAATTCGAAACACATGGTTTATAACTGCTTTTTAAACTAGAAACTATTCTCAACTTTTACTTAGGTTCTGTAATAGTGAGGTGGCTCAAAGAGTGGTATGTGGTTAAAACCTATAGTTGCAAATGTTGACTTTGCAAAGCCATTTCCCTTAATGTTGCTAAAAGGAAAAGAATAGAAGGATTCTTTGTGGTCTGTGGATCATTAAAATGTGTTAAACTGAAATGACCTTAAATGAAATTATTTTATAAGTTTGTAACAAATAGGGAATAACATGAAAATATATTTCTGGATCAAACAGAGTTTGAACCAGAAGACTCAAAATTTGGCTGTTTCTTTTGTTTGATACCTTTTTTCTAATTGCAAAGATAGAAGGCGGTAATAGCTAGGAAGGACTGTGGGGTGTAATGGTGTGCCATGAAAGTCAAGAGGACAAATGAAGAGATCTGTCTTTTACTTTGAGGTAAAGATCTTTGTTCAGACTTTGACATGAGTGTGTCTAATGCTGTTTATGCAATGCCAGAAAAACAAAGAAATCTTAGTTATTTAAAAACAAGCTTGGTTATGTCTCCTCCAAGGGGATTGTTGGAGCAGTGGTTGAAATGTCAGAGGTAGATTTTAGAACACTTCTATTAGGGAACTTCTGATAAGTACATACACAAAACTTCCTTTGAAATTACTTTCTTTTGTCTGTAGCAGATAATAGTTGATACACTTGTGAAATATTAGGCTTTGCTGGATTGTTTAGATTGGAGGAAAAGCTAATGTATGCCAAGTGTCTCTTGACTAGATTGGATAAAACCAGAACTGGATAGAATCCCACTCTCTCCTCCGTCTTGTCACAGTATTAAACTCTCAGTTTCTCTGTGGAAGGAGAAAAACCATGATTTTGTGCAGTGCAGGCAGAGTTAATAAATACATCAAGCACTAAAATATATTTTGTCAGGGGCTGTTGGGAAACTAAAATTCAGTGTGTTAGAAAAGATGGATGGTTAGTAAGCTGATTAACTCATAACTCATTATATCAACAGAGAGAATACTTTCTCTGTGCTTGATGCTGACTTTGTTTTCCAGTGTGAGACTGCTGCCAAGAAAGTTGTTTCAGCAGTGAGGTACTAGTTGATGGCTGAGATTGAAGGACAGCAGGCACAGAATGAGCCATCCAGTCTGTAAGTTTGAAAAGCATCTCAGCATCTCACCTTTCTGCTGAAAGACAGTTCCCTCAATCAACACATGGAAACCATGGCATTAGTATTAAAGTTGTCTCATGTGGCCTGTGAATGCTCTGTGCAGATAAATTTCTTTCCTCTTCATCCTACTCCTTTTTTTTTCGCTTGCAAAAAGAAACGTAATGTGTGCTGGAACAAGCGTTTCTGAGTGCCACACACTGTACTCCTGAATTTACAAACCTACCTGCAGCAGTGTTCAACAAATATTAACTAATTTATGTCCTGTAAGAGAGTCTGGTAAATTGTTACTGCTACTGTAGTTTGGATTCTGGACAGTACCATGAATGCCAGAAATTGTGTCATGGTCTCTCAGCAGCAGCAGAACATTATTTTTTTGCTAGTTCTCCAGCATATTGGCTGCATCACAAATTGACTTTGTTGTAATGCTAGAAACATTACAGCCTGTTACTTTCTCGTAAACACATTTTCACCTCCAGTTGAGCTACTGAGTTCCAATGCTTCAATCACCATAGCAGTATTAAGTTTGAGTCTTAATTCAGGTTCGATGGTATATGTATCAAAAGGAGTTAATGATCCTGGTTGTTGAATGGATGGCCCAACCATCTGTGCAGAGAGAAGAACAGTAATTTAATGCCTTAGACAATGTAAGTGAATGAGAAAAGCAGTGAGATAGATGGACCTCTGGGTTGGTCATGCCACTAGACAGGCTGCAGGAGAGAAGAGGACAGGAGAGGGACACAAAGAGGGAGTAATGAATGCCAGAAGCATCATTGGCAAAAGCTAGAGAGGGAGGAAAAAGTGTGATTAGCAGTAAAGTAGCCGTACAGTATTTCATTTACCTGTTTTCCAACCTTTTCAAAGTACTACTCGCTTGGTTTGCTGGTCTCTTGCACGATTGCTGAGCTGATAATATGGTGCAACCATAAAAATAAAAAACCCAAATAAGCAAATATGTGACGAATCTAATACTGATGAGGGACGAGGAAGTGTGAACGGTGTTGCATATGCACATGATGATAAACTATGGACAATATGACATGCCCTCCATAAACTTTTTTGGGGAGCAAAGCCATGAAAAACTGCCTGAGCTAAGGGACAGTGGTAGGAAGAGTATGAACTAACTATAGTATACTAGAAAGCGCTCTATAGGGCTCTCACCGCTTGCATTGTGTTATCCATGGTACCCCCAACTAGTTTCATGACAGAGAGCCTGCTTATCTTTAAAGTGGCTGTGGTTGCCTGTGAAAGCAGTATATGGTTAGATTATTAAAAACAAATACTTGATCTATTTGAAGTTATCATAGAATCATAGATTAGTTAGGGTTGGAAAGAACCTTAAGATCATCAAGTTCCAAGCCCCCTGCCATGGGCAGGGACACCTCACACTAAACCATGTCACACAAGGCTCCATCCAACCTGGTCTTGAGCACCGCCAGGGATGAAGCATTCACAACTTCCTTGGGCAGCCCATTCCAGTGCCTCACCACCCTCACAGTACAGAACTTCCGCCTTATATCCAGTCTAAACTTCCCCTGTTTACGTTTGAACCCACTGCCCCTTGTCTTATCACTACAGCTGAATGCAAAGCTCCTGAACTGTCTTAGAATGAAGATCAAGTTTCTAAAATGTTACATTGAACCTGCAACAATTATGCATTTCATGTTGACCTGAGTTTATTTCTGGGTTTCATACATGGTTTGTTTATTCCAAGGAATAAACAATATCCGCTTTTAAGCATATACAAACACTAAATATTTTACCAGGTGCAGTAATCTAACAGAGCTCTTGGTCTGTGGAATGGATGTTTATTTCATGCAAAATATGCTGTGTTTGGCTACCAGATTTTTACTTTGAATTGTATAATGCAAGTGTGTCTTTTTCCTTTAGATTTTATGTCCTCTTTCATATACTACTTGTTTAAGTTTTTCCAAGGGTTTCTAATGCTCAGTTTCCAAAGTTCTTTATTCCATGAACTGAATATGGAATGCAGTTGAAACAAAATCAGTATTACCCAGTCTCTGTCTCAAAATTGCTAGTAAAGAAAACTAAATATAAGTAACACATCTGCATTTCTCCAAAATATATGGTGCTGCATAGCAACAAAGTACATCTGGATTCAAACTGTAGCCCAGTAGTTGCAGGGTCATGATGTTCAGAGCTCCATGAAAAGGTATTTTTGGCACTGAAAAGCTGTTGATTCCTACTATATTTTTTAATTTCACTACATGGTATCACCCTCACTGAGTTAAGAATGCAGTTACTGGGAAACACTTCTGCACATTTATGCAAAAGTCCAGCAATACTTGAATGCTTAAAATGCTCAATATTTTATAAGGTTCTGAGATTTCTTCATACTTTCCAGAGTAGAAATTACATCTTACTGTATTTTTAGTCCTCAGATTCTCCTGTTTCCTTCTTTGTAAATGTCTTTAGCCAGAACGCATCCTTTTGATGTATTGATGTTTTGTTCAATGAAGAATATGGCATTTTGTTCAAAGTGTCCCAAAATTTTGTGTATTTATTTTGAGTTTGCTATTTTTAGAAAAACTTTACATTATGCTTCCTTGTTCCTGGAGAAAGTCTAAATAAGCCACTAAGAAAAGGTATCCATTTTGCTTCTGTGGATCTTTATGTTCTGAAAAGTGAATGTTTCACCACTTAGAGAACATTGGCACTTGGGTTTTTGTTTGTGTTGATTTTAGTTTTGTTTAGTTCCGCACCCCCCACCCCCTCCCCCCCTTGGATGTGAAGGACAGATTGTAGTTATTGCTGGTATTTATCTAATTCTCAATTGACTCTTTCTTTGCAGCTTTGCTCTGTCAGATGAAGCATACAGATCTTTAAGGGACCAGGATAAAGACCAGTGCATCCTTATTACAGGAGAGAGTGGAGCTGGGAAAACAGGTAATAAGCAGTTTTGATCTTTTTAAGAAAACATTGAGAGTTGTTTGGAGTCTTGCAAAGTGATGCTGGAGTCTGCAAGAGTTGAGAGATACCTGTGTCTTTTTGTGTCTAGTAATTGCAGAAGATGAGTGCTGTCAGGCTTGTTGGTGTTGATGTGAACTTAGATAAACTAGTGTTTTTCGCATAGTCACCATGATGCCATCCTATTGCATGTTAGTACAGTGTCCTCATCCGCATGCAGAGTCATACAAAAGTAATGCTGGTTTGTGATAAGAATATTGCAAGGCCAGAAAACTTTCAGGCTCTCCTTGTGGGAAACATGGAGAAAACTAAATGCTCGTGGCCTTCTAGACTGGAAGACAGTCCTTTGATGCTTTTGCATATCTTTTAATAAATACAGGCATTTAAACTGGATTATGCTATTTATCCAAGGAAAATAAATAATAGTAGCTGATTACTTTGGAAATTTCATCAGTCTTTAGCATGCTGTGCTCAGCTGCAATTCTGAAATTGGTTTAGGTACCAGAACTCTGTGTTTCTCAGGCAAAGCTGGAATTGCCTTGAAAATGACTGCTAATTTTTAAAATGGAATGGCAGAAATCAAGTAAGGATTGCATAACTGCAGAACATTTTAGGTAGGCCTTAAAAAAGAAAGAAGCCAGTTATTTTCTGAAAGAACAGTTTAAAGCTGAGGTGACTTGCAAAAGAGACAGCGGGTGTGAACGTGTACATCTGTTCCATGTAATTTAAGAGATTTTTCGTTTGAATCTGAGAAATGTTAAGCTTTTTATGCTTATTCTGAGGAAGACTTAAAGTGCATAACAAGAAGTTGCTTTCCAAGCCTTTTGTGAAAATGTAAAGCATAAGCTTGGCTTTGTCTGATTAGTAACATCCAGTTGAGAAGGCTTGAAATATAATCTTGTAATATAATCCTTTTCTTTTCAGTTCAATAACATGAAAACACATGCGTGTTCAGTAAAAGTGTATATTAAAATAATCAAACTCCTATAATATGATTTCTAGAGATTCTGTTTAGGAGTTCAGACTTTAGAAAGGAGTTCAGTACTGGTATTGCTGTGAGTTTCTGAACTTCTCTATTTGTAGAGAACATTCTGGTAGATTTAGATTTGTATAGAAATTGCGACTCTTCTGTAATTTTCATAGCCATATGGGACATAATATGAATTATTCCTTCTTTAGAAAGGTAAGTACAGAATAATACCTGGTTTGAAATTCAAATCAATCATCAACTCAGAATGTGTGCTATTCTGTCTCTGACATTTGATGTAACTACTGTTGCTGAAATGGGGCTATTAACTGAAAAGTCAGGTTTTCATTGAAATAAAAAAGGGAGTTAAAGGGGCAGAGAAGAAGTTCCTGGAGCTGAGGAAACAAACTTCTTAGTACAGATCCTATTTAACTCTGGTTTAGATTTTGGAAGCCAGAACGTTTGGTATATTTGGGCTGGAAGAAGTGGGATTTTTTTGTTATTTATTTCCAATTTTGTTCTTGTTTTGCTACATGTTTATATGCTAATTGATAAGAATGTTGTGCAAGAAAACAGGGCGCATTACCCGAATGAGTGGTGTCTTTAAATGTTTTTCTGTGTTAAGGTGATGATTCCCTTCCTGGTGTCTTTACTGCACCAAACAGAGCTCCTAATGAAGGACAGGGCCATTATTTTCTCTCAGTGATGTTCAGAGTCTACCTTGAAGTCACTATGTGTTGTCCTAATCCATGTTATTTTGTAATAGCTTACTTGCTGCTTCAGTGTGTGCTTCTCTCAGTGTTTGAGTAGCTATACGTAAAGGTGTTGTGTGTTTTAGGAAATACTTCAAATAATTTGGTACTTCCAAATCCATTTCTGAAGGAAATGGTTTCTTAAAAGTGAGAGCTGGATTTGAGGCATAATTATAGGAGATGTGAGGCCTTTTGGGCGCCTCTGTAGTTCTTGTTCACTGCTTGCTCCCTGTGTTGCAGGCTTGCTCAGTTTCCTCTACAATGTGGGAAAGTAATTTAACACTGGCAAACAAATTTCATTAAAAAGGAAAGAATCAAAATCCAAGGCATAACTTCTTGTTTGTCAGTTCTTTCCTGAAATGAAACCCTTAAATTTGTAACAGATCTCTGAAGAACAAGTAATGGGTGTTTTTTATGACCACTGCCTTGAGATGGTTGGGATTCCAGCTGTTGGTAATTACATTGTATATCATCTGATATTGCCTCAAATTTCACTCTCTTGCATCATACTAAACATTACAGACTGTTTATAAACAGAATCCATTCTCAGCTGCTCTCTGTCATGATAAGCAAAAACGTAAGGGTTGGATGTATTATTTAATATTTGTTTCTGGCTGTGTATGGGTGACTGATACCCATAGGAACCCAGCTTTGAGAGTCCAAAAATTGTTCCAGACTTTGTCAAAGCGTATACCTTCAAATTAGTTTCATTGTTTAAATGAATGCTTCACTTTCTTTACTTTGAAACAGACTGCATAATGTTATGTGGTGTTACTCGGTTACTGTAGTGTACTTTTAGAGTTGTAATTACATCGTGTAGTGTTGTATGTTTACATTTGTGTTTTTGCTTATCTACTGATATAAACTGTTTAAACTTTGTGACTAGAAACTGCTCAGGCCTATTTTCTTCAGGCTAGATTAAAACACCTCTCCCGTGAAGACAGACTGAAAGACCTGGAGTTGTTCAGCCTGGAGAGGAGAAGGCTCTGTGGAGTCCTTAGAGCAGCTTGCAGTGCCTAAAGGGGCTACAAGAAATCTGAAGAGGAACTTTTTACAATGGTGTGTAGGGACAGGACAAGGGACAAAGGGAATAACTTTAAA
>JANHGB010068320.1:0-44242 GCA_026283785.1 Coracopsis vasa
CACACACAAAAATAATAACAAAACACTGTCGATGTTTCTCCTTTCCTGGAGTCTGTAAGACTACCAGGAAGAGTCATTATCTTCTTTTGTGAGTGAGGCTCAAAGAGAGTGTCTCACATCAGTTACAGGTTTTGCCAGCACAACAGCATTTATTTGGAGCAAGATATGTGACTAGTAAAGCTGACAGCAGGAGCCTCTCAATAGGAATTGTTACTCAAATAGTAATACGATTGCTGCCTTGCTTTATTTCTGTTGGTGGTGTGAAATGAGCTACGCAACTGCACTCCAACCCTCAGTGTCTGCACGAGGAGAAACTTGCTGGGATAGCTTTGCCACTGGATATTAAAAACTGTTGTTTTGCAGTTGAACCAGCAGCTGCACTTCATGGACAAACAAGTTATAAAGCTTATGGACTGACAATGGGTTAAGATATTCCTAAACAACCAAAGTGTAGACATGCTTATTCCAGAGACTGTGCCTTGTACATGATTAGTTTAACTTGGAAATTCAGTTTAGATAGGTTTAGATGATAGATTTAGCATGTAAACTTGAAGAAGTTAATAAGAAACAACTGCTTATGTAGACAAGCCCTTGGGGTTTTTGTGGCCTTTCTGCCCAGGAGATGCTTTTGGTTGCGTAGTTGGATTCAGCTGTCAGCCTCTTTCCCCAGACCTCACATAGTCTTTGCTGCTTTGGTCGCTCTTAGATGGCTGATTTGGCTGAACCCCCTCATTGTTTAGCTGAGAAGAGGGTTTATTCACTCTGCAACAGCTGTAGTAAGCATAGGCTTGATTACTATGCAAGTAACAACTTTTCCAGAGTAAATAGTCAGATGCTGGCCTGTGTAAATAGGCGGTCTGTAAATTTGAGGTTCCTTGCAGTAGAATTTATCTCTGCTCTAACTCTGAAAATCTCATTTTTAAGTAAGAATATTTGGTTTAATTTAATATTGGTTTTAAAGCAACATTGTTTTTTTATGTTAGATCACTTCTTTCTTTCCAGCTTTTGCATCTCTAGAGCTCACAGAGATGAGATCTATACTTATATACTCAAGAAAATGGGGATTAAGATGTAAATACACTGTTCTGGCTGTACAGATAAAACCAGCCTCTCTTTAACCATTATGTATTAATTTGCCCTCTGTAGAGTGTTGAAAGGCAGGAAGAATTGGGAGCAGGTATCACAGCATCTCTCCTTACTGACTATAGGATTAATGTAAAGTGAGAGGCAGGATCCAGCCAAATTCTCTGATGTCCTTCATTGCTTTGAGCTGGGGATGGAAGGGCAAAAGGGAAAAGCTCTGCTGAAATAGTGACACTTAGTGGGAGTAAGAGGTGTGGATGTATGGAGCTGGAGGAGACTGGGACCTCTTCCTAGGTCAGTTTGTGGCAGTATCTGGGAAAATGCTTTGCCAGGAATATACTGGTGGCTTGTTAATTTTATTTATTTTTTTCTTTTTCAGTAGGTTGAGACCTTTCTGTACCCTCAAAAAATCACCCAGGTCCCACAGATGAAGCAAAATATTCCCACTGAAACTTTTGTGATTACTGAAAAGCACTTTGGTGTCAACTATCTTGCACAAAAATGGCCATGCTGTCTGACAGCACTGGTGACTGGTGTGAACAGTGTGCCACTTGTTTTTTGGTTTGGGGGTGGGTTTTTTTTTTGCCCATGTTCTTCTGATCTCTGATGAACTTGCAGATATCAAGACAAATAGAGAAAAAGAGAATAGGATGTCCTTGCCAGCTCAGCATTGGAGCAAAAATCCAGGGTCAAGTGACAGAATACAAAAGTATTAAAATTCACCTGGTGCTTTAGCAAAAGAGCAGGGAATCTTTTGGCCAAGAAAGTCTCTATCACCTTGTTAGTCTTGTCAGAAAGGCATTTCAAAACACTAGAAAAGATTTAGGAAAGGGCAGAGAGAAACCACCTCTGTGTTGAGACTGCCTTGCAAAGCAAGGATTTCTAAAACTAAGTGTAAGAAGGCTGGGTAATAAGAGGAACAAGCCAGGAAACTCAGGTTGCAGCAGAGATTCTGGGGATAGCAAAACAACTTAGAGAAACAAGACTTTAGGAAGCAAGCCAGGTATTCTTACTTGGGTCAGTGTGCTGTCAGGACATCTCTGCTTACAACTTTATTTCTGTTTAGCTAAGGTAACTACCTTATCAGCTATGTGCAGAAATATGAATGTGGTGTTTTGTGCAAAGACTGCAGGAGCTGATAACAAGACGACAAGGGAGGGATGCTGAATCTGATTCAGTTTCTTGGATATAGAGGAAAATTGTGTTGATTAGCAGAAGACTTTACACATTGAAAATCCAGTAAGCTGTGGGCAAAAGAGCCTTAGCATCAGCCAGGGATTTTGCTGGAGTTTTGACAGGCAAGCTCTGTAAGGCCTTGGTCTAGGTGCTGAAGACACTGCCACCTTCAGCTGTCAGTTCTTCCCCTTGACAGAGGGATTCCATGCCAGCAGCAAGCTTGGCAGATGTGACTGTACACCTTGATGCCCCTTGCTAGGTTCCTTGGTTCTGTTGCAGGGGTAGCGACCTCTTAGAGAAAGGGGTGAGAACACTTTTTAAGTGCAGAATCAAGATTCAGCAGCTTGTCGGGCAGAAATTTCAGAGCATTGGCAATGTGTATAACCATCGAAGGTGTTGTGAGGACTTGACAATTTCAAGCCATCAATGCAGTGAGCATTGTCAGTTCCCAGACTGGAGAGAGTGCTGCACACTATATGTTTGTGTAATTAAAAAATACTAGCTTTTTATTATTCCAAAGGCTCCATTCTGCAATCAGCTTGAAACTACTGAGCCCAATAATGTCAGGACTTCATGCGTACAAGTGATTATGCTAGAGATATTGACAATGTTTACTGTTAAACAGGTACTTAAAATTAAGCTGCCATGCATCACAGAGCTGGGTTATAATTATTTAAAATGTATTAAAATTCAACAAAACTAGCAGCTGCCAAATCTGAGAGTTTTAGCAATAAGTCCGGCATGCTGACCTGTGTGTATGCAGACATGCTTATTGTACCAACCTGTATAGGTGCCATTTTATTTGTCTATATTAATTTTCAAAGAAAATTAAAATTAGGTAGCTTTTAGGCATTAGTAAGATCTGCTGCACATAATTTTGGTGAATTGAAACGTTTGGGGTTTTTTCTAACCCAGGCTGATGTGAAACAGTACTAAAATAGGTTACCTTGAATAAAGAGAAGCTACACTACTACTTTCATGAATAAAAGAACTCTTTATAAATGAAACATTAAAATGTACAGGGAAAATAGAATAAAGAATGTAAATGAAGTACTGAAGAGTTCTTGCAATGTAGTGGGCAAGTGAAAAAGAGAAGGTGAATGTTTTAGGAGCAAATGTAATTTTAAAATGCCTTATGTTATTGAACCTTCACCATGTTTTTTCTAATGGTTACTGTGAATAGAATGCGGAGTAAGACTTATTCTGTGATATAAGATTATTCGTGGTGGCACATGTCCTGGTATTTATTATATTTTATCACTATTCCTCTGTTGAAAATAGCAGGTCATTTTAAACCTAAGTATTTGAAAAAGTAATTTTTTTATTTTTCATAGTGACATGGTTATTATTTTACCAGGTTTTAGCTTTAGATGTGATCATGCAGCAAATCACAGATTGTGACAGAGATTTGCTTTAGTGTTACATAGCACTCTACACAGGCTTATTTTGTTAAACAATTTATTTGCTGTGAATTAGAAAAGTTTACTCAACTTCTCCTCCACAAAGTTTATTCAGCCTTTGTGTATCCAAAGTTCATGGAAGCTCAGTCTTTTTTACTTGTTTGTTTTGGGGGTTTTTTATACCTTATTCTATGATGTTGTGCTCATTGGGTTTTAAATGTATCCTAAGGAATGTTACACTGACATTTAACTGTTTTGTTCTTCTCTTTTTATTAATAAAGAAAATTTAGTTTTAGTTAAAAGCATGATCTACAGACATGTATAGACATGTATATATAGACGTGTGTACAGAGGTGAATGCAGCTGAAAATAGGAGTTAGGAATCCAATGCACCTGGGTGCTACTTCCACTGAAACCTATGGCAAAAATTCTGTAGTTTCCACTAGAAGCAGATGGGTTTTGTTTAGTGTTTTTTTGCTCAGATGTGAACAGATAACATACAAAGAGAGGTGGAAGACTCCAGATAGATATCAAGTCCATATAATTAGCTTTGGAGAATAAATTATCATCTAATGCATCCCTTAACTTCATGTGCTAGGTAGTACCTGCTTCTGTTTGTGGCACAGATCTACCTGTAGTTCAGCTATTAGCTACTTGAAAATCTTATAAATCTGTGCTTTTGATCTTCTGCCATTTAAAATCAGCTGATTTGCCTTTTACATGTGTCCCACGGGCTGCCGATCCCAGGTACATTCAGGAGCAGTCATCAAACTGGGATTTAGGAAAACTGGTTTCTCTTCTTCTGCCATGCAAATGCTATGTGACTTTTGAACGTGTTACTGAGTCACACTTCATTACTTTTTCCCTAGATAAAAGGAAGAGTAATGCTTGCATACCTTCGTATACTGCATAAGAGATAAATAGTAACATTATTTTGTGTACATCCATATGTTTCCTGCAAAAGTAAAAGCATATTCATCTACCATCTAAAACCCACCCTGGTTTTTATGTTTTTTTTTAAATGAACTGTACTGCCTGAAGAGTTTCTTCTTCTCAAGGCAACTTGGAGATAGAGCAAGAAAGAATTTGTCAGTTGAATTCAGCAGTGATGAACTGATCCAGTTACAGACTGGAAAAGCTACCACAGGTCTCATGGTAAGCGTGTTGGATATCCCGTTAGGTGACTTGATGGCTTAGCACATTTGTATGCACATCATAATTTTCTGGGCACTGCTGAATATGGCAGTAGCTGGTAGTTAGTTGATGCTAACAATAATGAAAAAGGTAATTTTTCCATTATGGAGATATTAATTATTATTTGCCTCAGAGATTTTCAGCATTTTCTTTGTAAAAATTTATTTGTGATCTCTGGGAATTTTTAAACAATCCTATTTACATAAAATATATGTCTGAAGTCTCTAAAGGCAAGAGTTGTTCAAGTAGTTTTCTTTGATGGCAGTGATGAAGGTGAAGGATCAGCAACAGCCATATGAACTTGCCAAATGCTATTTTTACCTCCTTTGCCTATCATTTTATCATAACTATATATATTGATTATACTGGAATTTATCTAGGACAGCTGGTCTTCAGAGGCTAAAAACAGATCTTGTACTGTTCATGACTGTTTGCTCCTTTGTCTTTCTTATAAGTAAGCGGAATGCTCTAATCTTTAAGGTTGGCTTTCTCATCAATTGTTTTTTGAAAAGCATTTGAGCTTTATAGACCTGCACACTCCTGTAGACTGTACTTGCCTTTTTCGAGCCTATTCTCTACATCATAGCTGGAACAAATCCCATTCAGCATACTCCACTGTTTTTAGTTGTTGTTAATGATAATATATATAATGAAATATATCTCCTTTTTTTGTCTTTCTCCAACCTTAAAAACAGAATCTTATAGCTGCAAACTGAGCTAAAGGCTTAAAGGATCATAAGATCTTCCAAATCTCTAGTAAAGGGATGCTCAGAAAACTTGTTCAGAATGCTGAACAAGTTGAAACTTTGATCTTTAAATGTAGCAAAAGAGTCTTTTTGAGTTCTTTAAAACTGCAAGAATTGAAGCGGAGTCTTGGAGAACTCTAGATTTTACCTTTCAGAAAAAAATCTGAGAAAGTTCTTGAATTTACCAGTTAGTCAAATTCCCTGACTTTTTATGCTATTGCAGCCATGAGTGTAGGCCATCCAGCTGATGGCTGAATGATTGGATGTGAAGTTTCATGCAGTTTGCCTATGCTTGATGAATGGAGTGATGGTATCGATTTTATATGCGCTCACTTACCATAGGGTACAAGTGTGAAGATAAAGCATTTTAGTTACAGAAAAATGAAAGTGGAAAGCAAGTCTCACTGGTGAAATAAGTCAGCTTCAAAGGGATTTGTATCAAATGCATCATTACTGTGTCTGTAGCCTAAAGCAATCCTTTTGGTTCCTGTATTTTCAGGGAAGTATCAGTAGGAGAGTGAAATCCAGGTTCACAATGTAGTGTTTGGGTTCTTGGGGCAAAATGCTGTGCTTGCTGTTGCTAGGGTAGTTTATTTTAGTATCTAAAATTAAGAGGAAGCATAATGGGAAATCTGTCCCAACACAGAAGGTCTAGATTTAAAAGAACAGGGGCTGGTAGCCATCTGCATGTCCTGTGCACTGTTATGAATTTTGGAACTAAGGCTGTACCTTGTTCCTGAAAAGTAAGGTTGCATATTAGTAGTCAGGAGCTCAGCTGGCACATTTGTGTTGGCTGCATATTGGTTTTGTCTTTTAATTAAGGTTGCAATATCAGCAGCTGAGGAGAAGCAGGATATGGGCATGCTCATCTTGCAATACGCTTCCAATGTGAAAAGTGAGACAAATGCCTGCATGATGTTACAAGCCTGGTAGTAGCAATATATCCTGCGGATCTTATCATGATTGTCTGTAGTTTTACATCCTTTACTATGGTACTGATAATCTGAGACCCTCATTGAAGTTTGTGTCCAAAGCCAATATGAACTGGAGCATTTGTGTGGTCTACAACATAAGAAAGTCACAGCATATCTGCATTTTATTTCTCTCTGGATTTTCTTCATTTTGGCTTCGTGGTGTCTAGGCATTTATTAAAAATGGATATTCGCATGATGCTGGTTTCTAGCCTATGCTACAGGGTAGCACAGTTGCGAGATGTGAATCAGGTCTACCTCTGCTGTCAACAGCAAAAGCTGTAGTGTATTATTTTGTTTTGACCAGTATTCTGGATTTGAATGCACTCTCTTCTTCAAATTTTGGAACTACCTAATGAGCTTTTAAGTATCCTCTTCTATCCTTAATTCTCTCTCTATCACAATCTATAACTTGGAAGGCAGCAGATTCATGGGTCTAAGTGCAACTGTTTAGTTTCACCACATTTTTATATGTAATTTATTACAAATATTTATGAAAATTATAGTTAAATTGTTAGTGTGTTTTGAGACAAGAGGAGCTTTAGTGATTAAGTACTGAGTAGAGATATTATGTACTTTATGAGAATCTCATAGTATTTGCTGTTGTGCAGACAGCTGTTGGGTTGTGCTTTGCTATAAATTTCTTTCTGCTGCTCGTGGCTTTTAACAGCAGAGTCATTGACATTCTCTTTTTGGGGATCTTGCTGGGTATGCTGTTTTCTGGACTAAAACAAATAGCTGAGGGACTGGCCTCCCATGATCTTTAGAGACGTAATAATTCTTCTCTTCTATTTGTGTTGGTTATTCGTGGTCCTGATTTCTTAAATTGCTATCAAAGTTAATTATATTCTCCTGTTATACCAGCTATTTTAATTGGATCTGATACTCTTGGTTATTGTTTATTCTTCCTCCCTGCATTTATAGCTTCACTATAAACACCTCTGTTGTATTCCTCTTGAGAGACAAATGTCTTCCCATGCAAAGCAAATTGCTTGAACCAGCCAAACAAAATTAAAAAGAAAATAAAACACATTAATGAAACAAAGCTATCATATACACATGAGTAGGGACAGTACTGTATTAAAAGTGCATATTTTCTCCTGGACTCAGAGTGGCTGATTCATGTAGTTGTTACAAAAAGTCCACTCTGAACATCTGCAAAACTAATATGCAATTGACTGCCACAGCATAAGTGTCTTTTTGAAATAAAATGACAGCTAGAGAGGATTAACTTAAAGGGGAGATAAGATCTGACAAAACTGTTTCTAATCCAATTCTTCCTCCAAAGTCATGCTGCCTGATTGGCAGAACTGTTCTGCCTCCTTCCTTCACACCAGTAAACAAATAGATGTATAGCCAGTGCATTAGCCTACCTAGGTTTCCCTAAAATAGAACCGATTTCCTAGCTAACATGAAAATTCAGTGTTGAATGTTTCTAACCATGAAGCACAATTAACTGAATCATAATCAATATATGAATTGTTTTGTCCATCTGTTAGACTGAAATGAGAAGAACTAATAGTCATTATTTCTTCTATTTTAAAAACATTCCCTGGGGCACTGATGAATCTCCCTCATTAGTTTGCTCAAAAGTAAAGATAGAATTTTATACCCTTTCACCCCTTCCATAATGTTTGTTGAGCGTTTGCTTATGAAATTTAGCTGAGCAGTCTCTCCCATGTTTTTTCTTTTTGTTTCAGTATGTGTGTTGCAGTTTTATTCTGGATGTAATGTTTTTTGCCATGTATGCTTCAGTAATCTTCATGTTAATTTAAACTCTTCTTTAAAAATTTGGTCAACAAAATTGGACAATTATCTGCAAAAATATTAACAGCACTTCAATAAAAATGCTTAGTATACCTTTAGAAAAAATCGCTGTAACGCTGGGTACCTCAAGATTCACCTTGCTTTTAGTAGACAGAAGATGACTTTGTAGTCTCCACAGTAAGGAGTTGCAGACTGCAGCAAGTTGGGTGGCGTGGCCTAGGATGAGGTGTCCCTGTCCATGGCAGGGGAGTTGGAACTAGATGATCTTAAGGTCCTTTCCAACCCTATTCTAAGATTCAATGGTTCTGTGATATCAGGGGCTGATTTTAGCTTTAGGCATTATTTGTTTCTCACCTCACTACATATTTTTTCCCTAGTTAGGACTTTTATTACTTACCTTATTTATAAATAGTTTCAAAAGATATTTTTTTATTGTCCTGGATGCTCTAATTTCAAATGGAAAATTAATTAATGGCTGTGATTCATCTCAGAATTTCCATGAATGAAAATAACAGCTGCTTCTGCTGATTGTGAGAATGGATATAAAAAGTATTGCTTTGATTTTGAAAAGACATGTTATCTACTGGTTGCCTATGTCATCCATTCTAAAACCTCATCTTTTAATAAGAGCCCTAAGCTATCTTGTTAGGGTTCACTCATTTTATCTCTACTTACAAGTGACAAGGCAGTCTGTGCTGCTAAAGCTGGTTGTTGAAGGGTTGGGCTAGACTTCTGACCCAAACCATTCTGTGATTATACAATTTTCTGAAACAAAAGCTGAACATTGATACCATACTCCATACTGTTATGGTTTCTTGAAATGTAATCTTGAGAATCACATGAGATTTGCTTAGGAAGGGAATCAACGTTTATCTTAAGATAGATACAATTTTTGTCTTACGGAAATTCCTGTATTTCAGAGTAAATAAAGAATGAGAAGCAATAGAAGTTTATGCTGTCAGCACAAATAAATTTAAGAAGCAGTGGCTGGACATGAAAACGCAAGGAGAAAGAAAAAAAGAAAGGGAAATTTGATGATGCTAATGGCCTACTTTGTTTAAAAGGGGAAAGAAGGCTGTTTTGTTTGGTCTTTTGTGTTTTATTTGGCTTATGAGCCAGCATTCCTGTGCAGTTAGATGGATACAAATTCAGAACAGATTAAATGAAAAAATAGATTTTTGTCAGCTTTCTTTAGGAAATCAGTAAATAAAATAACCTTAAAGAGTGCTTTGCGTGAGACATTCATTTAGTTATAAAGGCGCCAGAGCAGGGGCACCTTTCAACTCCTCCTGAGGTATTTGGAGACAGGTCACAAGAAGGCCTTCAGACAATGCCAGCTTGCTTTAGCTTAGGGAAATAAATTGACTGTCATCCTGTGGCTGGGCATTTCTCTGTGGGATTATAATGGAAAAAAATCTCATAGGCTATTACATATCTTACCATCTTGTGTTGAGAAGAAATGAGATACGCTGAGAAGAAGTGGGTGAAGGGAAAGGGATGATTCAAGCTTTCTCCAGTTTCAGTCAACCAATGATGAAAGCAGCTTCTTACAAGCTTTAATTTAAACAGAGAGTTTCAAAGTAACATACTGAGCATTTTGAGATGCTCTGAGAAATTAAAGCTTTTCATGTGTGATCTTAAAACACAGTTCATGTTTGAATTGCCTGGATGTGTGCAAACAGAGATAATGCGTCCTTGCAGCTTTCAGAGGTAGGTATGTTTTTCATAAATAAATACTGTATACTGAAATTTTCGTTTCTCAGGAGAGAGGAGCTGTTGGGTCTGCAGAATTCCTGCTTCAATGAGAACCCTGCAGCTGGGGCCCATGGCATCTCCAGCATCCCCAGGTGATAGCATGGTAGAGACATACTTCATGGAAGCCCCAGTGTATTTTGGGTCAGAACTCTTCCAGGTGCTTTGATGTTCTGTCAAAGGCAAAATATAACTTTGTCTCTTTAGCTGTTGAAATTTATGTGAGCTCTTCACACCTGAGCTGTACAGTAGCTCCTAGTCCCCTTCAGAGTGTGATTCAATTTGACAGTCAATGACCATAAACCATTCTGTGGTTTATAAAATATTTGAGTAATTTTTGCTTTCTGAATGAAGGTCTGTTTCTATGAATGCTCTGCTGGTTTGGTCTCAGACAGGTAGCTCGGAGGGTAGGTGGTACATGCTCAGCACTTCATCAGTGTGATTATCTCTCAGACTCTAAATTGGGCAGCTTTGAAGAACCAGTGTATGATAACCATCAGCCAGGTTTGAACTGTGCACCTTAGAGGTAAAAGCATTAGCTAGTATTGGAAAAGCCGAGGCACAGGGCCTGTGCATATTCTACAGATCAGCACAGAAATGTACCTGCAAAATATACTCACCAGGTGGTTAAAATATATGCCTAAAATGTGTAAATTACACCACACTTCATACCCTCTGTTAAATCTTTGGCACATCCTCATGATAGCACTGTAAATGTGGATCTGATTTGTGCTGCTTTTATTTTTTGTTTATTTTAAATTAATAATTATGAAATAAGACTGTTTTGTTTATATTCTATTTCACAGATATTTGTCTAACACGTACACAGCCAAAAAGCGTGCTCATATTGCACAAATCATGCCAGCAGTATGCTGCTGTTGGAATCAATATTTAAGGAATAAAGCCTGCAGTTTCTGTTCAGTAAATAAGTTAAATGTTGGAAAAATTTCAATGACTTCAAGAGCTCAGATCTTGACTGAGGCTAGCTACAAGATCTTGACTGAGGCTAGTTTTTTCCATCAAAAAATTTCAAGTTTCCTATGGTCTGTGGTTCCAAGATGGTCAAACTACCTGAGAGCCTAGGCTCTGCAATCTCTTTCATAGAATTTCAGAACTTGGGTTTCATTCCAAGCTGGAATAAACCCAGATTTTCAAATATCTATATCCTCTGCAGAGTTATGTGACCTTTTTTCATGCTGCTCTTCTCCTGACTAGCTTTTAAATTTACTTCCAAGCCGAGTGCTTTACATTTCAGCCTGGTGTATTATGGTCATGGGTCTTTCATTACAAGGAGAGCATTACTGTCTTTGCTGTTAAGGCATCCGTGTTAGGGCATCCACATCGCCAACTGCTAATGTTGGGCTGAAAGTACTTTTTCACTGTCTAGTTTGTCAATCTTCATTTTAATCTTGTTTAGGTAGTGGCTTCCAGCCTGCCATTACTAAGGATGCTAATTAGAGTTGCAAGAGTGAATCCAAGGAGACTGTCAAGCCAGTGTTCAAAGAGGACATAGAAAACCAAGCACTGTCTCAAAGCTAGCTGACGGACTTATGCATGCTAAAGTGTGCAGCTGGAGCTACCACACACACATTGAATGAGAGAAAAAGCAGAATAGGTTAAGAGATCACATAATGTACTGCAACTTTCCCATTCCAGCTGTCTGATCACACCTCAAGTTCAGGAAAAGACAAAGCCCTCAGACTAAAAAGACAAAACCCCTACCTTTGCCATTGCCCATGTGTATGAACCACCACATGAAACTTGGTGGACCACATCAAGTACTGCTGACAGATCCAAAAATCAGTACTTTCATCTGACTTCTGTCTATTATCAGAGGAAAATTATATTAATATCTGATTTCTTACAGCTGTGTTGCCACAAGGAACATTACTTATAATATACATAGGTATATATACTAATAGTAGAGAAGTGAAAGAACTAGTAATGAAATACAAGGTCAGTTCTGATAACTTACAGATGCTTTTATTTGTGCTATTTTATTTTTCTTTTCTAGTCTAGAAATCTGAGAGACATGAGATTTATTTTCAGAAAACAGTATTAACATATGAAATTAACTGAATTTTTATTGGAATCCAAGTTTAAATCTTAATCTCAAATAGTTGTTTCTGTTCACTATCCTTGTTATATAAAGCAGACAAATCAGAGGCTTTACAGTATATTGTCTGTCTCTCTGTCAGCGCAGTGTTGTTTCCTGAGGTATAATTGTTAGTGTTTGCTCAAGGAATTTTTTGTTAAATTTATGCAATACTAAAAAGACGTGTATACTCAAAGTTTTTTGATACTTCTAATGTATGTTACAAAAAAGTAGGGAAAACAAGTGTGTCTCAATTGCACAATGCTTGCCTTTGGGAGAAGAACAGAGGCATAGAATTACCCTGGGAGAAATTGTTGAAGCTGCTTTCAGTTTTGGCGAATGCTTTGATTGGATTTTAAAATAAATTTCACAGCATTAAATTTGTTGAGTTCAAATATACATGTACATAGTAAGAGTGAGAAATACAATTTTAAGCCTGGTACAAATGTGCATCCCATCACAGGACTGGGAAGTAATATTGCTTGATATGAAAAGCTACTTTTCTGATTGAGGTACTCTGTTACAGAAAGATTTGAGAAAGTGAAGAGTTAATGAAGGGCAAAGAAAATTAATGGTTGTTGAGGATCAGTATAAGTGAATAGATTCAAAATAAACATATTTCCATAGTTTGCTTTCATTCTGAACATTTGATATAGTTTATACTTTAATACAATTAATATAGTTTTCACTTGGGAGCATTTTATTCTTTCAGCTGCTCTTTTGTATATATTTACTTCTTTTTAAGGAAAGTCTCACTATAGTGAATTTTCCCTTTACCACAATATATTATGAAATTCTTTTAATGTTTAACCTGATAAATCTTCCACTGAGCAAGATATTCAAGATGCCACATACATCAATTGTGACTTAAAATTAGATATATTGCTTCATCCTTCTTACCTTGGTGACTTTCCAAGATTTGTGTGGAAATGTACATATAATATGGCCATGTCTGACTCCTTTTGTACATCAATTTTAGGGAAGACTTTTGCCACCTCCTATTCTTAGGGATACAGTTTGTCTGTCTTTATCTCTAACTGTGGAATCATTTGCAGCCTCTTAGTCTTAAGTGGTTACTGCTTGATTCCACATTGTTTTGGATAGATAGATCCTTCTGCACATGGCTGCCTTCTCTCCAATTGTCACTGGTGCCCATATGGACCACAGCCAACAGCTTTCTCTCTTTGTTGGGCCCACTGCGTACTGTCAGAGGGAAAGTCCGCATGCAACTTCCATTTATTTTGACAATAAAATTTTCCATATCTTGTCCCTTGTGATTACACAACATCCTGCTTTTCATGGGGTTACTGAGTCAGCCCTCCTTTGTGTGATTATCTGGTGGTGTTCGCACAGTCTCATTGTAGTGTTTGTTGTTATTTTTACCTTGCCAGGAGTTAATGTACTGATGACTTTGGATGCCCTTCTTCCTTAGCAGCACACAGCCTGCTAGGGTGGAAACATAACTGTTTTATGATGTCCCTGCAAACTTTATCAATAGTCTACTTTGTCTTTTTGAGTTTATCCAGTTCAGTCAATCTGACCTCAAGACAGAGTGCTTGGGATTTGAAGATGATGAGCTGTCTGCCTTCTGCACACATTTCTTGCTTGCCTGAGGCAGTCATATCTACTGCACTCAGTAAGACTAAACTGGGACTTCTAGCTTCTAGTTGCTTGAAGATTTTTGGTTTTCTTTGTTTGATCAACCTATCAAATTTGATATTTGTTTTCATATTCCTCAAGAGTCACAGTAGAGAACCGCATAACCTCCTCACAGCTCATAGTTCTACTTCCAGTGCAGCCTCCTTCTCCTTTATTATGTTGACTTGAGTTCATTCTGCAGTTTGCTTAGTCCTGCACCTCACTTGCTAAGGTTTTCCCTTCTTGTCCTGATGGGTTTTGCTATTTTGATTTAATTTTCTATGATATAGAAGCATACCAGATTTTCAGCAAGGAGAATTCATCACTTTTGCTAAAAAATGCAGCACTTAGTGGTGAAAGTTTATTCTGAGGCAGAAGACAGTTCATGAATTTAAGACAAAGGGAGTATTAGATGTTTTTCACAAAAGCATATTTCTCACTAAAGCATACCTGTGCAAATAAATATAATTTTTCTACTTTTCCACAGTTAATGTGTTTCTCACAAAATGTCTTCACTGATTCCTTTTGTGACTTTTAACTGAATTTCCTGGTGGTGTTTATTTTTCCAAGGAGCTCATATCTCACATGATAACTGTAGGGTGAATTTGTTTGATACAAGCCACTGCTGTTAATATATTATGTTCAACATGTACAGTTTGATTCTTCCATCACATTTCTGTGCATTCTGCACATGGATGTTTATTTTTTTCCGACATTAGTGATATGTATTATTTTTTCCCATACTCTTAATTTCCTATGAAGTTCTGCATTTATTAATGGTAATAAAAGTATAAATACGTATTCACATCATCCCTTCACTACATGGTAATTTTAAAATAGGAAAAACCTTACTAAGAATTTAATGGTGATAGTTATTAGTTGACAGAATTTATCAAAATCAGCAAGTCCTTGCCTCCCAAAGGTGATTATTATGGTGAGTTTTATCAAATAGTTCTTAGTAACCCAAAATTTCATCCTATGGATACTCCAACAGTATGGATGCTAGTGGTTTGCTATTGGACATAATTATTTCCTGCCATTTTCTCTATGTATGTAATGTCCGGAAAATTTAGGATCTGATCTGTATTGGTGACTCGCAGATTTACCCTCTCCCTGGATCTTTGTCCAACTTAAATACATTCCCTGTCTTTCAGACATCTGCTCAATGTCTAATCACCTAAACTTGAGCAAGTTTTAATGTTTATTTGTTTAATCATTGTGGGCAAGCTGTTACCTTCTGATCTCTCTGTTGCTGCTCAATTTTGCCCTTTCTCAGGATCTTCACATCTGTCTAGTGTTTAACTATAGCTACTTCTGTCTAGAAAGTAACTTTGAGGTGCAGACTTTCTCAGTAGAAGGTGCACAGGTACAACGTGTGCCTTGCAATTGCTGTTCTTGATAAACACAATCAAACCCAGCTTGAAGCTATTCAAAGTACTGATGAAAGGTTATTTTTCTAGCTTGTTGCTCTAATCATCTGTCTGTTCTTGGGCCTGCCTTCTAAGTGTTGTAGAGCACAAAGCTTTTACTTTTTCCCAGAGCTTTTTTTTAAGTATTGAAAGTTGCCTTTTATATTTTAGATGGTGTTCAGGTGTCAGCTCTTGTTTGCTTTGCCCATCTATTGTTCATTGCTTTCTTTCTCAGTGGTCTTGCTTCTGCAGTAACTTTCCCTTGCACATGGAAAGAGCACACTACTAATGCATACTAAACCAAATTCACTATCCTACTTCAAATCTTTCCTAGGAACTTTTTATCACCTCACCTATGATTAACTTGACAATATACAGGCAGCTGTTATGTTGAGACAGCTGCCTACTGTAGTGACTAATATTCCCTTGCTTCTTTGTACTCCTCTTCCATCTGTCTACTTATCTGTCTGTCTAGTATGTAACCTACCTAGCTTGTTTTTACACTTCAGATGCTAACTTTCAGAAGGCAGGTTCTCTCTCTTGTCTTTCTGCATATGCCCAGACGGGCTTTGATCTGTGGGACTTCCCTGTGCAATGTGCAGTTCTATTATGAATTTACTTGGACTGAGGGCCCATACTAACCTAATTTCCTGACTGCTGTGGTCCCACCTCTTCTCTGTCCCTAATTGCATATTGCAGCTCCTTTGTGCCAACTCTTTCACTAGTCAGATTTTTTGCATAGTTGTTCCAAAGTGCTGTGATTCTGTGATTCTAACTCAGCAGATAATTATCCACTTTTAAGATGGCTACAATGTTGCTTTCTATTAACAGTCTTCAAATAGATGAAAAGCCTTTTTTTTTTTTTACTACTTCTGTACCACCAATTAAAACTTGAAATGTGAAGTGTGTTTCTTACTGTTGTCATAAAGCCACGAAATAATAGGAATATTTAATGTAGCTCTAGGATGAATTGGTTAGTACAAAAAATTATTAACATGTATGTAGAATTCACAAACTAAATTGTTCTGAAAACCCTGGAAATAAAATAGATGTTGAAAAACCATCTCAGGTAACACAAAATATGACAAACCCCCTTACAGTTAGAAGTGAAAGGAAATGCCAATAAAACAAGCAGATTAAATTCTTGTACTATTGTGAAGAAAGAACTAGATTTCATTTCCCATATTTAATGCATTCAAATACATTGTAACATGAAGACTACTATTTGAAAGAGCTGAGTAATACTGAATGCAGAAGAGCATGGCAATTGTAATGACTGCACCATGCAACTTGCATCTTTTCTAATTTACTAAGGTTTTGATCATTGACACTCATCTGGTACCTGACCTGGTCATAATTACTCATCTTCCAGTAGCATACTCTGACAACTCTGATTCCTCTGGGGTGGGATTTTAGCTACAGAAGATGCTGTATGTTAAAATTTTATATGCAATATTTGGAGACTAGTCCTGCTAAGTGCCCATTTGTATTAGGAACTGTAAAAGCATAGGAAGGATAAAATTCTTCTGCTGTAAGACTTAGTTCAATACTTCAATCTGAATCATAGTTTGCTTTATTTGTACACATCAGAGCATTATATATGGATATAAACTGCTATTCAGTGTTCACATTCTAATTTAATTTCTTGAGCTGTTTTACAGCCATAGCCACTGAGGTGCAAAATTATCGTCTAAATCTCCCTTCTATCCATTGTGATTACTGAAAGGAAAAAAGCCTGCCACAAATATTTGTTCTGATTAAATCCTAGGTGTTCTTCATAAACCAAACTATCACAGAGAATTTCTGAAGTTATTGGTAAAAGTAACAACATTTAATTTTCTTCAGTTTGAACACATTGGTTATATGTGAGTTTCTCTCCATTGTTAGTCTCCCAAGGATAGTTGCATACATTTTGATTTATCTAGTGCAACATTACCTCCACATTTGG
Organism: Coracopsis vasa; assembly: GCA_026283785.1. NCBI lineage: Eukaryota > Metazoa > Chordata > Aves > Psittaciformes > Psittacidae > Coracopsis > Coracopsis vasa. The sequence goes on from JANHGB010068320.1 coordinate 17,180, forward strand.
CCTTCTGCAGACACACGTTTTTGGAAAGAGAAATTAGCCTTTTGTGATCTCGCTTTTAACATTTTCTAAGAATGAGTGTGTTCTTCAATATCTTTATATTCCTATAAAGAGACAACAATGCATCTCTGGCTCTAAGGTTGTGTTTCCTTCCCTTTTGCATCCCAGATGAATTGTCTTTGACATTTCTAGTTTTGGTGATGATGGAACCACAGATCTTTCATTTATTTAAAGATCACATTATCCATAGCAATTAGTTCGTCATAGAAGGTCAGGAACGCTGTTTTGTATGATAGGTGGGAAAATATTTTCCCTTGTTTAACCAGCAACAAATGTTGCTGGTAATGTAGAATGCAGGGGCATCATTTAATTACAGTCTTCTACAGTCTGTTTTGAGACAATACATTTATTTGATCTTTGTTAAACTTTCTGTACTGTTTCCTTCTCACAAACAAGGTGGAGCTGGCATAGTAAGACTGTAGGGAAAATTTTCAGAAGTGATAAGATGTTAAATGACCTTAAGTCTCACTCCAAACGTGACAGTCATTTATGCTTGTAAACTTCAGCAATGCTGATGTAGACTTACCATCTCAAATACCAAAGTTACTCTAAGGGGCATGTTAATCAGAGGTGGAAGTCAGTATCACAGAATGCCTGAGTATACATGGCATGCCAAAGCACAGGACCATATTCCTGTTTCCACTGGTGAAGTGGAGTATCTTTCATTTGTATGAATATATTATTTGCCTATATGTATATATAATCCCCAAACAGTTTTTGAAATTATTTTTACATAATGTGCCTTTTTTAATTAACAATTAAGTGTTTTCAAGTTATATCAGTTTTGATTATGTTAAAGCAGTTTATTTCTGTAGGACAGGACACAGTGAGGTTAACATATCAACTAAGAACTACTTACCAGTATGAGAAATAGACTGGAAGGTGGCTTAAAACATAAATCTTTATTGCCTAAATTGAAAATAACAGAAAATTCATAATTAATAAGTAAGGTCATTTGCTTTTATGTTTATATGGCCTTAGTGACATCAAGTCATATGCATAACTTAGAAAAAACAGAAAGCAAAGTTCATTCGGGTAGCATGTATGGTTTCAAAATAGGCTGTCTCCTTACCAGAAAAACAATTCTTTCATGGACACAGTGTTGGACTGGCTTTCCTAAAGATGCTTGCCATGACCTTCAGTGACGAGAGAGCACACGCTGCTTTTGCTGTTGCAAACTGGAAGCTGCGTTAGCCTGTGCCCACTCACTCTGAAGAAACGACTGCTATTTCTGGCAGTAGTTTGTGCCATTTAGTATGTGACACAGGGAGCCCTTGTGCTGGGGAGGTTATTCAGACAGTGTCCATCTCTTGGAGAGAGAGTTTGATTCATTGTGTCCTGTGACACTGGAACTGGGTTTCTTGTCTGTGCATCTCTAAGCACATTCCCGATAAAGTTTTTCATTTTACATAGTGATTTGACAATGTCTGTCTTTCTTTTTTGAAACGATTAGGTGTAAGATAAGAAAATACTCTATATTAATGAGTGCTGATATCCATTGCCCTGTAATTATAAATAAATGTATGCCTCAAAATAGATTGATTTAAAGACTGTATTTTTAGTAAAATTACCTTCCGTGTCCATGTCTCTTTACATTTTCAAAATAATTCACAATATTTAATAGTTTAATTAAGAAATCCAATGTTTCGTATTGCTGTTGTAGCAGCTTTCTTGCTGTGTAATAGAGACTGATTTTGGAGGCATTAGTAAAAAGACAGTAAAAAAAGGGCAAGAAGAAATGACACAGCTTAGAATATGCAAAGTTCATTATAAAAGCAGCAAACATGAGATTCCCATTGCTTCAACTATGGTAGCTCAGAATTGTATCAAATTACCTTGTCTCAGTCCTTGGACCGGTAAAAGACCTCACGATTGCAACAGTAATTTGTGCCCATCATTCTGTATTGGACGCAAATAATCTCTTCACTGGAGCTGAGACTTTCAAAATTTTTTTTGGAGACTGCAGAATGAATGTGGAAAACTATTAAATTAAAAATTCATTTCAATTTTTCATTTTTTTTATGAATAAGGAATAATATCAAAGAGAGATTTGTTCATAAGTAAGAAATAGTTCTGGAGATGGTCACTCTGATGACAGCTCTCAGGCTGCATTTGATACTTCATATATGCTTTCCTGCAGTTTTCTTTGCTGAAGCTCATTCCTTGTCAATAAGTTGCTGGAGCTTTTGTTTCTTTTTTTTTTTTTTTTTAATATACTTAGACATGAAATAAAAACATACACAATCTAAATAGTGAGCAAATGTAAAATGGTCTGTTTTTAATACGGATTGGTAATGTCATAGAATGCTAGAATGGTTAGAGGTGGAAAGGACCTTAAAGATCATATATTTCCAACCCCTTTGCCATGGTCAGAGACAACTTCCACTAGACCAGGTTGCTCAAAGCCCCATCCAGCCTGGCCTTGAACACTGCCAGGGGATGGGACAGCCACAGATTCACTGGGCAAACCTGTTCCAGTGTCTCATCAGCCTCATAGTAAAGAATTTCTTCCTAACATCTAATCTAAATTTACCCTTTTTCAGTTTAAAACCATTCTTCCTTGTTCTACCACTACATGCCCTTGTAAAAAGTTCCTCTCCAGATTTTTTGTAGGTCCCCTTTAGGCACTGGAAGGCTGCTCTAAGGTCTCCCTGGAGCCTTCTCTTCTCCAGGTTGAACAAGCCTATCTTCGTAGAGGTGCTTCAGCCCTCTGATGATCTTCGTGGCCCTCCTCTGGACTCACTTAAGCAAGTCCACATCCCTCATGTGTTGAGGGCCCCAGAGCTGGATGCAGTATTCCAGTTGGGGTCTCATGAGAGTTAAATAGAGGGGGAGAATCACCTCCCTCAATCTTCTGGAAATACTCCTTTTGATGCAGCCCAGCACATGGTTGGCTTTCTGGGCTGAGAAGCAGTGTATGCTTGCAAGTTGAGCTTCTTGTCAACCCACACCCCCGTCTTTCTCTTCAGGGCTGCTCTCAATCCAGTCTCTGCCCAGCCTGTAGCTATGTTTGGGATTGCCCCGACCTAGGTGCAGAACTTTGCACTTGGCTTTGTGCCCAGCTTTCTTTACTACAATTCTAATAATTGTGCTTTTTCCTTCATATAATAGAACAACATCAATAATTAAACCTTATTAAGTGTCAAAGGTGGCACTTAAAGAAGTACTAAAATGTACATCCTTGAGATGAGTTCTACTGTTTTGAGTAGTATTATGCAGTCAGAAATATTCTGACTGGTTCAAGCTGTGAAAGAAAAATATGTTGATTGAAACTCAAATTTGACATCAAATTGTAAGAACCTAAGAGAATTAGGCATCAAATTGCCATTAAAATTGGGAGTTTACCAGTCAGCACTTGGAGTTCCTAGAAGAAATTGTCCTTCACAGTCAGAAATGGTCAGGATTCCTGTCACACATCTTATTGGTATGATTTTATGTACATTATTTGAAATCAGTTTAGAAAAGATTTAGGGCTGTAAGCAGACTCATTTAAAAATACCAGACACAATTCAACAAGCTTTCACATTGCAACGGGAAGATCAAGACAGGTCATGCTTTTAATTTCAGAAGCAGAAAAAGACAAGATATATTCCTGCATTTGGCTCAGAGAGCAGTGAGGTTTCCAGTATCAGTGTTAAGGGAACTGCTACTCTACAAGGCAGGCAAGGAAGTAAGCTTTCAATCTAAATTTAGGTAGTCATGGTAGGCTACTGATGTTATGAAATGGCAATGCTCCATCAAGCTATTCATATAGATTGGGTTAAATCATCTGGTTTCAGAATCTGTAGGCAAAATGACTTGAGATGCATGCCGTCATTCAGTTTAAATTCTTAAATGTATTAAGCATTTTAAATGTTACCATTAAATCTGTATTGATATCTGAAAATCAATTGCTGACATACAGGCAGGTTAAACATTTATAATTCTCTTTGATTTTTTTTACCCCCAGTTTTCCTCAGAAGAAATTTATATGTAGACCTTTTTGAATCCCAGCAGGTGAGATAGCGTTCAAGTGTACACTTACGTATTGCTTTGCCTGCACTCTTTTAAAAAGGTTGGCTTTATGGTATTATAGTTTCATGTCCATAAAGTATCACACAATCCCATTGGTCTCTCTTAAAGATATTCCTGTATTTTATTTGGTGTATTTCTTTTTTATGTAATACATATATATTATATTTATAACAAAATCATTATTGACAACTCATGTAATGTAGGCATGAAATCCATGTGGTTAAAAGTATCAGGTCATAAGGATGTATGGTCAAACTGCTGCTAAATTATATTGGCATCCTGATGAAATAACAGTAGAATATGTATGGAAATGGCAGAGACTGGAGAGACAAAAGATGCTCCTCAAATAATAATAGGCAAGTTCAACAATCCACATTATCAATTGCTCATTCAGAATATCTGAAAGATAATTCAATTACAAGTTCAAGTGTTTATAAAGAAGGGAATATTTTCAACTTTAGCTGTAAAGGGACTTGATCAGAAGAGATAATTTTTGAGACCTCTAAACTTTAATGGGCTGCAATTGAAAGCTAATATTTGAAAGTTTCTTTTGGAATGTAAAGTTAGGAAAATAAACCCTTCTTGAGCATTTTTTTTTCATGATGGTAAAATACAACTAGAAGTATAAATACAATACCATACTAGTAATAATACATTTACAGGCATAAAAGTATAAATTCATAGCAACAACAGTATCTAGAGGTTTGAATGTGGGTGAAATGAGAAAGTCAATTTTTTCTGATATTTCCATAGAGAAAGCATATTACAACTAGCACATTGTTATAAATTGTTCACACACAGAAGAATATTTGTAATGTAGGTAATTGCTTTAGTGTTTGGGCAAGAGGTTGGTAATAGATGAATTTTTGATGGGTTGTGCCTATGGAACACATTTGACGGAGACATGAGTTTTCTTTGCATTTTTTACAGTGGGTAGGACGCTAACTGAGTTTAGATGGTATAATGTTGAATATCACTTAATTATCTTTGCTGGCAGGAAGGTTATATGAATATGGAGTGTGCGCTGCTTCTGACTTTCATTCAGGTCAGAGTGTGGGTGGAGCAAGCTCATATTTGTTCATAATATATTGTGCAGATGCAAAACCTGAAATTAATCAAAATACCATTTGGAAATACTGTTAGAGGGCATGTGGCTTTGGGTCACTTAGGTTGTGATCAGATTAAGTGGATCTTTGGGTAGTTTTATTATCTTAGAGAAAGATAAAACTTGAACAGATTCCTCCAGTTTTTTAAATCTCTCTTCTGGGTACAACCAGTGTATTTATAATGGAAATTTCAGTGGTGTTTTTCAGGAATAGAACACTTCACAAGTCTTGATTTTCGTAATACATATTCATCCATATTTACAGAAAGGAATATAGTCTTGGGAGGTAATGTGTTATAATAGAAAGGAGAGCATGGAAATCTAATTGCATAATTAGAAGGTTTTATATGTAATGGACTGTACTACAATTTCATTTAATGTATTTATTTTCTATTGCCTAATAGGTACCGTTATTCGCCCTCACTCCCCAGATCACTTTGCTATCTTGAAACAATGCTGTAAATCCATTCTGGGAAATTAGATAATACAGAGAGAAGTAGGAGAAGACTCTTTTTGAGTCCATTTGCTGTACTAGGTAGCCTTTTAAAATGCTTAAATGTTTTAAAGCTGTTCTCAGGAGTCTTTTTTTTCTCATCTTAGGAGCCATGGTCCACTGTCCTCATCTCTTTGTCAAAAATTCATGTTTATGGGTTTTTTTTCTTGACTTTTCAGTATTAATATTTTAAAGAGAGACATTTGGAGGAGAGAAAGAAGGCCACAAACTATTCAATAAAGCTTAGGAAAACACCAAATCAGTTTCAAGGCTACAGAGAACACAAACCATGTGCTATAGTTTAAGCCTTTAAAATTGTAAAGTAGGTAAATTGGATTTTCATGGAAATTTCACAGAAAGGCTCACATTTCCAAACACCAGTATAATACCTGAATCAAGGTGAAATCCGCCTGAGATTTGCAAACTTTAAAATTCAGCACTTTCCTTTTATGCCATTGAGTAAAAAACTATTTCTTTTTTTATTCACATTGCATAAATAACAAAATGAAATTTTACCCTCTGTTGACTGGCAATACTTTGCATTAGCTGAGGTGAAGTCATTGGAGAAGCATTATAGTTTTGTTGTATTTCAGGGTCTGCTGATGTTTCCATTTACAAGCCCTGGCTTTCAGGGTTATGTAAAACCAGAAGTTAAAATTTATTTCCAAGGAAAATTGGAAACTTCTGTTATCATGGAAGCAAGAGGTTTTAAAATAAAATAGAGAAAAGAAACCTTGAAGACACTTGATGGCCTGTTGCATTAATTGTAGGGAGTCAGTAATCTAAATTCCTAAGCCTGATAATGACTGGCTCTATAAAGGTGATCAGGTAAGTCCCTTCGCTTCTTGGTGGCTGCCACACCTTCTTTTTGAAGTTCAGGTACTTGAGAAAGGATCCTTTTGCTATGGATTTTAGTCACTTGGTTTAGTTTAGCCCAGGTAAAATGACCTAATAACAAAGCTGTTCGGTGCTGAGAAATGCAGGAGCATGTTTCTGTTTTCAAGGGTAATTGAAGGTCTGGAAGGTAGATTGATCTTAAATGACATTTGCTTGAGTAATTTCAAGTTGGACTGATTCCAACCCCAGCAAAGGCTGGACCCTCAGCTGTATCTGCCACTAAATAAGCTATATTGGTGTAGGTGACTTAGGGATCTCAGTCCCAAATTTTTATCATGCAGAATAAACTAGATCAAGATTAATGCAAAAACCTGTTTTGCATTCTAGCAAAGTGTCCTTGTCTTACATTCTACTTTTGGGTGTTTGAAAGATACAAATGTGAAATAAATTTGTCTTGTAATAACTTACCCAACACCTTTTTCTCATGCAGTTCTGAAGATCTGTGCTCCAAAGGAGGCAATGCAGGGGATATATCATCTTTATAACTTCAGATTCCTAAACAGCATTTGGAACAGTCACAGAAAAAAAAATGTTTAAACTTTATAGTCAGAACTGTGTGTGCAGTCAAAATGCACCAGTAAATGCTACTCCTAGCTAGAAAACTTTGCACTATCATTTGTTATTTTAAAAGTTACTGAATAGCTGCCTTAACAAGCTTAACTCAACGCTGTGATTCAGGAACTTTTCTATCATCTTAACAAACTCCCAGAGGAATGTCTCATTAGCCTAGTGTCTGAAAAATGTTGTTTTCTAAAGTGTAAAAAGCATTTGAAATATTTACTTGGTGATTCAGGCTAAAATGCTGCAGTAAGAGAAGTCCTTTCCATTTTTTCCTCTTCATTTCTTTTTGAGTATCATGGCTTCTCCATTATACTGCAAGCAAAAAAAAGTGGAAAAAGAAGGGATTCTTAGGCCCCGTTCTGGTATTTCTGTTGTGTTTCTATTTTGTACAGCAAGAACACAGGGCTCATGCTCGTATAACCAACTGAAAGGTCCTCTCAGAAATAGGAATAAGAAGAACACAAATAGACAGTCTTAGTATTTTAGAGGAAATATGTATTTGGAGTTCAAACCCGAGGGCCTGGTAGAGACCGTCTCAGCAGCTTATCTGTTTTTCTATATAATGCTCTTTCCATCTTAAGAAAATGCTGAGCTGCAGTGCTGGAATGTCCAGCTAAAGAAAAGCCCTGCTGTGCCTTTATCTGAAAGATGGCTGCTAACAGCGGAGAGAAGAGCTAAGCAAGAAGGTCTTCTGGGTCTTCCCTCTCTTTTAACCTGAATGTAGCTAGCACAGTGAGCTACAAGAAATGGTCATGACATGCTCAGACGCTGTGGGAGAAGAGACATGCGCATGATCCTGTGATGGTAGAGGAGTCTGCTGTACTTGCCTAAAAGACGTGCTAGGATGCTCCTAGCAAGTTATACTCACTTTCAAAGGCATTTCTTTGTTGTTTGTTGTGCTGTGGGTTGTTTGGGAAAGGGTGTGAGGGAGTTGGACTACAAACTAAAACAGCACTTGTTTCTTACTGATATCAAGTACTGTGTATAAGCTATTAGAATTTCCTCCTGTCTTTTACGCTATCAAAGGAAAGGTCATGCTATTGCATCTGTGCCCACTAAAGGTAGAGAAGAACGAAGCAGTGCAGAGGTCCTCCTTTCTTCTTTTATCTTATATTGGTTGTGTTCAAGGAACAGAGGGCTATGAACTGAAACAGTCCCTTCAGAATGAGTCCTTTGCTCTTCTCCTTTCTTCTGTGTCTTTCATTTTCCATCCCCTACATCAGTGGATTGTCTAATCTGGCCTTTCATGCTAGGTAATAAAAAATATTTTTCTTAGTAATTGGATCAGTTGTTTTTTGGTTCCTTCTGGCAAGTGTAGTTATACAAAAGTAAAACACTGTGTAGTTATGCTGTTTATTTCTGCATATGGTTTATTTCTGCATATGATCTAAATTTTGACCAATATTGATATTATATGCATATTGAATACCCTGAAAAGGTCCTGTAAATTGGCAGGGAATGTCATGTAAAGAAGCTTTCATTAATGGTAGCTCAGAGAAAACAGAAAAACAGAAACATGCAAATCCAGAGCAAAAAATTTTCTTTGCCAGTAATCACATAAGAAGTTTTTTCAAGCTGAAAGCTAGAGAGATGTTTTTATTAATACATATTTTTTAAAAGCAACACTCCTGTATTTTTATCGTATAGATTATATCTTACCCCAGAAAAAATTCCATAATAAGTATTCTAAAAAAAAGATGCTATTCTATATAGAATCTACACTATTAAAATGTCAAAATATTGCCAACCAAAGCAAGAGCTTTGCATAGACTATGGATGTATATATTGCTATTTTTCCTCATAAACACAGCAGATGAATTTAGGAGAAGTCAGATATGTAACTGACTTGCACTCTGAAGAATACTGCTCAACCATATATTGCAATTACAGAAAACACTGAATTTATAGTGAAATCTGAAAAAAAAATGCAGAAGCAACATATTCTGCCCCTGGGGAAGGTTTTCAGCTTGGCTTTATTATGATTTATAATTTAAGCCTGGTGTTTTATTGGCAGAGCTGGGCAGTGGAGGGGGAAAGAACTGAACCAGCAATCAGGTGCCTTGAGGAGACCAATGCTACCTCTTACTTTTTCATATTCCACTGAAATAATTTTAGAGACTAAGATATAAAGATAACAATGTAGATGCAAATGACCATTCAGAAAGTTGAGATTTATGTTGTTCTTTGAATTAATCCTGTCCTTAGGCATTTAAGAAAGATTTTATCTGCAGAATTGTTGTTCCACATTCCTCAAGGGGAAAAATCATCTTTTGCATAGATTTGAATATAATGGATTTTTACTAAGATCAGAACATCAGGCTCATATAATTGTCTTTTTTAACAGTCAGTACACTGGCAATAATTATATTGTTATGATATAAATCCAAGGGCCTGAGGAATTAGGTAATGGGTTTTCATGAGGTTTCCTTATTTCAGGAAGGGGCAATTCAGATAATGCGAAGAGCTAAATGTATTTGCCAAATAAAAAAACCATAATCTGGTAAGCTAAATACTTTTGAATATAATTTGAAAAATATTTGGTTGTCACATTCTCAGGAAATAAATGCCAAAATGAATACATCTTCCTCTGAGATCTCCTGGCTTCACTTGCAGCATCCCACCGAAGCAATGACTAAAATTATTACCCAGAAATTGGCAATACTTTACAAGAAAATATCAGCAGAAATCAAAATATATCTAGTAAACACCTGATGAGAGAGTAGGAACAAATCTCTTTGAAATATTAGACCAGTAGAATCAGAGTAATGAAAAGTACATAGACTACAGAATGAGTTGCTGCATTAAACCATCTGAACTAATTGTATGCAAAAAGTTGCAACCTAATTTGACAATGTGTACCCCCTTAAACATTGATACAAATGACTATTACTTTTAGAAAATGAGCATTATGACTTTATCACCATCCTCAGGCTACCATTCTAGTCATACATGGTTTATTTCTTACTGTCCGTTTGTAAATTCTATATTACAATCATGATGGAAGAACAGGAGCGGGGTTTGGGCATTTCCATATGTTTTTGTTTGTTGGCTTTGATGTTGTGTTTTTTTGGTTGGTTGATTTTGTGCCCTTTTTTGTTTGTTTGTTTGTTTGCTTGTGTTTGATTTGGGTGGTTTTGTTGTGGGTTTTTTTGTTGTCATTGTTTGTTTATTTAGAAAAATCAAGGATACAGCATGAAAAAGTACACAAGCAAGAGATCTACCCCAGAGGCAGTCAAGTGTCTACGCAGTACAATATGATGTGCATGACATAGCTGTGATACTGCCCTGGTATACCATGCATAGCATGCCTCCCCCCCACAACCCTCTCCCATTCATCTGCCCTTATCTCCCTCTACTTGGACATCAGTTTAGTAAAGTGAATGCAAGAACCTTTCCTTGTTAACTGAAGTGCCCTTTTCACTATTCTGGGTTTCTGTCTGATTAACCAAGGAATTTGCCAGGATTTGTCAGAAACCTACAGAAATGACAACATTGTCTTGTCTTCTTTTTCCCCATATTTTCTTATTTAATTTTACAGCTACAGTTAAAGCAGAGAAATACTTTTAGGAGGCAAGTTCTGTATTTTTAATTCTTCTCATTTATATCTGAGGCCACTCTGCTTAGTTTTACTTTTATATTAAATTTCTTTTATGCAGTGGTGACTGAATATCTAAGAGGGGAAGGGAGTAGAGTAATCTGTATGAGATTTTTTTAAGGTTTTTTCAATCTATAGAGTTGCTCCAGGAAAGCTGTTCCAGAATTATTTCTCTAGAATCCACTTTTCCACTTGGAATAGAATCTTTTATTCTATTGCAATTAATTCTCTCTGAAAGCAAAGGTTTCTTGTGAAACCAGGGATGATAACACATGTATCTTGGGCTTACCTCTTAGAGCCATGCTGAGGTATACTGTCATTTTTAAAAACATTGTACCCAATGCTAGTTGAATTTGAGGTATAAATACACTGAGTCTTATTTTCCTGGACATCACTTTTGTTCACTGATGGCTGTTTCATTCCACTGAGCTGGATCATGGTATCTTAAAAGGAGAGGAACTTTAATTTTGGGTCAGTTTAGGACTTTTGGTTATGGAAACAAAATTTGAGTCTTAAAGCATATGAGAGACTAATGCCTGTACATGATGCAACTTAATCAGTGGAAATGCACATGAAGCTACCCCTTCCCATATGAAAATTTGATGTCAGTTCCAAACTTTTCTTATGATTTCTGTAATACTGCTTTTCCAAACTGCCTTCCTCTTTTTTGTCATTTATAGTTTTACTAGTAAGTACTTGTGCTGTTAAACTGCTCCTTCCCATTCTCATACTCATGTGGAGCATTACAGAAGCTGATACCGGTCTCCTGAAATCCAGTAGCTCTTTCTACTCAACTTTCTAAGCCTTTTAGAAAAGTGCTTCCCAGCTTGCTTTTACTGCAGCTCCTAGGAATTGCTGAACTTAAGTTCCTGGGAATATGGGAACAGGCTTTCACAATTGCTTTAAATCGGTGAGGCGACAGAGCTTCTGAGATTCCCTGTCCTTAAAGTATAAACAACCAGCACATGATGAAATGGGAGAATAAACCCTTTGAAAGTTTTTGTTTGCTAGTCCTTTCTTCAAAATGCTAATAGCTTATAGCTTCTAATAATAGAAGGTCTGATCCTACAAATCGTTGTAAATTCAAACTGCAGACAGTGGGAATTGTTCACATATACGCTTCACAGCACCTCATTAGCTGGTGTTACAGCAGCTCTGCTATTGCTTATTTAAACTGTCTCCTCTTAGACACTCTCCTGGACATAGTCTGTGGGCATTCAGAAGAAAATATTTGCTAATTAATGAGCCAGGGAAGTGAAAGAAATCACTGCTGCTACAGAAGGTTCCTCCTTATTTTTCAGGATAGTAATTTTATTGCTTGCTGGCGTTTATGATTCAAACAGCGTACTAAGAAAGTGGTGGGAAAGAATGGGAATTGAGGTGAATTTTCATAAGCATACATTGGAGGCAGAAATTTTGCTGGTCTCTGGAAGTTGCATGACCTATTATTATCCCCATCTTGCAGTTCTGTTTGTTTTCCTGATATCTTAAACCAGTTTAGTTTGAATATGGATTGCATCAGCAGCCTTATTACGAATGTGTCAGATGGGAGAATGAGGCTCCAAGGTCATAGAATCATAGAGCATAATCCTAGAATGGTTTAGGTTGGAAGGAACTTTAAAGATAATCTAGTTTCAATCCTCTTGCCATGGGCAGAGACACCTTCTGCTAGACCAGGTTGCTCTCTTAAAGACCATAATAAAAATTATAAGTAAACATTTTAAAACAAATATGCAGGGTTGTTTAGGGAATGGGAGGTTTTTTTACAGAAAAGGTTATAGTTATGCTGAGATTTTTGACAACAGGTAGTTGTCAACATCCTGTCCTTGTCCTTGTCTTGTGTGTAATTTACTGCCAGCTTTAACTTCGATACAAGATGCAAAGATGACATAGTCCCTGCACTGTGACAGCCTTTTAAACTTAAAAATCCAGGTAACGTGTAGTGCAGGAGACTTAAATCAGTCACCAAGCAGGCTTCACTCTGCAGTGGCACATATGTCTGATGCTATTAACACATGTGTCTGATGCTATTAACTAAAGAGAAAGGAGCTGCTCAGCTGTCATTTTGTGCAAGAAATTTGATGCAGCATCTGATTCTTGGAAAATACAAACAGTGCTGAGGGAAGGCAGTTGAGTCTGCAGGCTCTCGCTACCCTAGGACCCTCCCTCTCCTTTGTCCTCCCAAGAGAGGACCGTGTTTCCACAGAGACCCTGTAGCCCACAGAGGGACAAAGCCACACACTGGCAGTTTTGCATTGTAGGACCAGCAGTGGTTCTGTTTTCACAGGCAAAGTAAACCATGGATTTGAGAGGAGAGGTGGATCACTGGTACGTTTTGTTCTTTTTCCACATTACAGTGCTGCTGGCTAGAACTTCAAGAGCAGCATTTCTTGGCACTGATATTTGGGGGTGGGCTGGAGGAGGTGGTGCCAATTCAGTGCTGTTTACAGGAACTGCAAGTAGGTACACTGGCACAGAACAGTGTTTCAATTGCAACACTGCAAACCTGTCTTAAAATAAAAAAAAATACCATTCTTCATGTATGAGTTTAATGCTGATTTATCTATTTAGTTTAATGAGGGATGACAGATCTTATACTCTGGCTCTTCACACAGTCTGCCAGGTAGCGCTTTTGCTGTAATTTTCACAGGGTGAAGGGACTTGTCATCTGTATATACTTTGTAAAACAAGCCAGAAAAATACTATCGCTGCTCCTCATTAACAGTTTGTCCTTGTTTTGGGTGTTTTCTCTTTGTACACCTGAAGCATCAGAGATGTTTCCCTGACAATGGTGTGTCCCATTTCAAGTAGAATTTTATACCAGCTCTTCACAGTGAGTGAGGCAGCCTGTTGTGGTGATGGGGATTCGGGGACATATCCATTTCTACAAAGAAAGAGGTGAAAAAAACCCTATACCTGAAATATCTTCATTACCAATGTCTGCACAGCAGACTAATGATCAAGAAAATTGGATGTATTCCATCTCTTGTTTCAGCTCTGAAATCTGAGGTATAGGGATATACTTGAAGAAGCTCTCATTTGTTCCAGATGGACATACATATCTATTACTGGGTTCCTGCTTTTGATAGATGCCACTTTTAAATGGCGCTATGTCTTTATGATACAATAGAAGTTTGTGGGGTTTTGTGTATATATGCCTATAACATATATCTCTATATACTGAACTGGCCTTGTCAGCTCTTTCATTTACTCTTGACCAATGCAGTCTTTGTCTACTGACCTGCAAGCACCTCTTGTGCAGGGAAAAGAAGTAAAAATTTAACCACAATAACAAAGAATGATTGCTTAGAAATTCCACATAAAGAGTTCTGTAATCTTTTTAAACCTGACTCAGTTCTTCTGGCTGTTCACCAAAGTAGGACAAGAAAGGAGACACTTTAGGAGGGAGCTTTCTCACAGGTGAACAGGCTGAGTTCATGGGCAAGTGTGATTACTGTGACAGAGCAGCCAGATGGCATCTTCCCCATTTCATAGTTGTCAATTAGTGGTTTCGTAGAAAGACTGGGGCTGTATTTGGAGGTTTAAAGAACTGCAGTCAACAGGATGTGTGTATGTAAGGAGTGAATAGGAACTTTCCACTGACTGCCAGAAGTTTCCTTTTTGCCACAGAAAAAGGGCTTGTTACAGGCTTTTATCAAGTTGTTGTGAATGTTGGAGGCAAAGCACAAGAAATCAGTTTTCATAACTCTGTTATAGCAAGTACACTTACAGATCCTTAAGCATTTGAGTTGTACCTGCTATTATTTATATAAGATTTAGGATTCTTAAATAATCTCATAGTTGCCATACAATTATTTCTGTATTTCTCCACTGAATACCAACTATGTGTTTTACATATAATGGGTAATGTACATTGTATATTAATATGGACAACAAGCTCTACAGAATATGGAGCATAATCTATTCCTATCCTGAACTGGAACTATTAATTACCTAAAATAATAATGCCATAGTAACACATTCGGTGCGTATATATTTTGCAGGAGACAAAAATGAAGGAGAGAAATAAAAGTGTAGTTATTGCCTTGACATTTTGTTAATGCAATTTTATTCTGAGCTGGAGTTCAGGAAAAGCACAGCAAGGGAAACTAATAGAAAATGGGAAAGAAAAGAGCAAAGGTTAGAAGGTGCAAGGGGAAGCTTTGATGAGCCACACAATTATGCTCATCCCCTGCATTGAGCTTCCCCTGCTTGCCTGCCTGTTTCTGACAGCATTAGCTCTGAGGTAGGGGGTGAGCATCACTGCTAGTGGCTAAAGGCATCCAGCACTTAATAACCATCACCATAAGTACAGAAATCTGCATTTTTGTGTGTGTCACTGTGGATTGTCTAATGGCATTGTTTTGAATAACAAGCCTGTGGGAATTATTGTATGTGAGTAGATCATGTAAGGGGAGGCCAATCCTCCTCACTCTTACTTGGTCAGTGTCACAGATGCCCCATATCTTGCTGTCTTATGAGTCTTTGCTTCCTTTGCTCGTATTTGGTTTTAGGCTAGCTGAGGAGTGGCAGGGGGGACTACTTGGTCATTTTGTGGGTGTACTGGCTACACATCCGATGTTTTCCAATTTCTTTATTATTGAAAGTTTAGATGTTTAGTATGCACGTAAAGGCAAGTGCAGATATTCTTGCATGTGGTTATGGAACTAAGTATGCATTTCATACCAATTAATTTCTTGTTTTGAGGGTAGTTTTTTCTAAGATGCCCTTTGAAAGCGTACATGCGAAGATCTCTGCATGGCCATCTTTGATTCAAGTTGTGGGAAATCATACACTTAGGTATTATGGAACTTTCACTTTGGATATATAAAATTTGATGTGAAAGTGCAGCATGCTGGTTGGAGCAAAGAAGAGAAGCATTTAGCAACAGGTAGCCTTGTGATTATAAAAGAGCAACGGGGCCAAGGCAAAAGTCATTTTACATAATTAACAGGGTTTTATTTTAGCCTTTGGGCCAAGAGGGGTGTCTGTCTTTCTTGTTTTCTCTTCTTGTTTTAAACTGTCAGAAAGGGTAAAATAAAACTTCTCAGATAATATATTCTTATATGTGGATTAGCCAGCTGCCACAAGAATTCAGTGGGGCTATACAGTATATATGGTACCCTGTGTATAACTCATTTTGGCTCAGAGCTCCAGAGACACTTTTGAATAGAAGGATATATGGATGCATGTAAGATTTTTGCTTTTTGTGCTTCATTCAAATAGTTCTTCATTCAGTTACTTTTTTTAAATTATTCTGACTTTTGTCCATTTCAGCTGCAAGTATATCATAGAAATTAGATTGGTTAGCATAAAATGCACCTTTGTATACATATCTGCACAGCTACGTCTTCCCCTGTAGCTAAAAAGTTTTCTCCAAAAGCTGCAAAATTAAGATAGCATAGTTATAATTTTTCCTGGGAAAAGCTCAGTTTCTCAGTATTACCTGCATGCATAACAACTTCAGTCTGTATATCAAGACACTTCTTCAGACATAGTTTTGCAGGACATGTGTGCGTATTGCCTGTAAGAAGAAGAATCAGTTTCTGACAACATATCCATATGCTTTTTTAGTGAACATAATCAGCTTTAATATGTTTGCATTTAGTTGGGATAACTTAGGTATCTTTCTGCAGCCTTATTTATTTTTTTTTCAGTGCTGATTAACAGCTAGTCCTCATAAGCACTCAAAGCTTCTAACATTGAAGCCGTTGCTTTGTGTACAGCAATATGCCCCTGTGGATTCTCCTGCAAGGCTAGTCTGAGAAGCAATTTTCATGGTGAAAGAAAACCTAGAAATAAAGCTCTGTTATCTCTTATTTTTCAGAGTGTTTTTCAGTAGGTGGAAATGTGAGGGGGTAAGCCACAAACAGTCCTAAGTCTGGTGAAAATAAGCTTTGGGGGCATGACCAGCTAGTTGAACAGTCTTTAATCTGGAAAACACCTAAGAATCAGTTTTCAGTAACTATTGTAATATTCCTAGGTTCACACAGGATCACAAATACTACAAGAATAGTTGTGTCTTCTCAGGGTGTACTTTAAAACCCTAATTCAGTCAAATCCTGGGAACTGAAAATCAACTCCTGTTGAAGAAAACTCTTTTTCAAAACTCTGTGGAATAATTTGAATTTAGTTTCATTCACTCTTTGGTTCAGTCAGACTGCCAATTTGTTACGTGAAAGCATCTTCCTTGCTGTAATTACTTTATACATGTTTTTTTAATGAACAGTGAACACTACAGATTTTGAAGGCAGTGAATTTGTGAAAAGAACCATAATGAGACATTTTATTAGGAGAACTGTTAATTGTCTGTTCATTGGACTCACTAGTGTTGTGTGAAAGTAGCAACTAAACAAGAAATAAATAAAAAACCTCTCTATTGTCCAAAAAGTTAATGGTTTCATCACAAATACTATGTACAGTGCCTTAGTCTTGGTTAAGCTTGCATCTGTAACTCATTTTGTATTTGAAATGAAAACTTTCTCATAAAGTTATTTATAGTTGAGTTGTAGATGCATTGGTAAAATTTCATGCTTTCTCTAAATTAAAAGGAAAACTGTCTTATTAATGGGAGTGAAATGAGGCTGGCTGTTCTGGTTGATGTGCTAATATGCTGTTAAAAAAAAAAAGGGAAAAAGAGCAAGAGAGAACTAATTTGTTGCTATGATAAATTGTTAATTTGAAAGCAAGACAGATTATACCAGTTCTATAATTAACTGTAAATGCTTCACCCCAAGGACTTTTAGTACTGTAACTGATTGAATAGAAAGGATTGAATAACTGCAAGTAAATCAACAAGTCTTAAATTGCTTGTGCCCAAACTTCTGTTCTCCCAAGCATTGCCATGGTACATCAGTGATTAATCTTATCTGAAGGAGAAGGTGTGCTCTTGAGTTATTTTGTAAGATCTAAACTGGTGTATTGATACTGTTCTGGGCTCTGATGTGCAACTTCCCGCAACCCATGGGCTAAGGAGTTTGCTTATTTAACTCAAAGTTCACATGGAGCCTCATATCTCATTGAGAAATGGTTCACAGGGAATATACTAGTCTATCTGGAGACTTAACTTCAAGCTAATTGTGATCACTGTAAGAATGCTGCCTTTTTCACTGTAGCACTTATAGGTGATCTCGTTTAAATACAATAAGTTTTCATGATTTATGATTTGGAACAGGGTAGGGTGGGGCATTGTACCAGTGCACTGCACTGCAGAAATTTGGTGCTGCAGTATGAAATTGGATAAACCAAGGAAAAACACAAACCTAATAAAATGAGGCATGGGCACATGGGGATGTGTATGCCTGGGACTGATTTCTGTTTATTTATTTAAAATAAGCTTGGTAGAGGCTCACTTCTTTTTTTGTCAGTACTTGGTGCATGCTTTATCTGCCTTAATTACAGAGCCTGAGATGCTTTAAGAAACTGATTCGTTGTAGTCCCCTCTGTCATTAGTCATTTGCATTGGTATTCATCTATGAAGAAAAGACATGTTAACACAAGAAAGGTGAGTTTCTCTCTATCTTAGTGTGGGAAGATATTCACTGTCACAAAAGCCAGGGCATATAAGAGCCCTTCACACTGAAACTCTGCTGGTTTTGGTTTGGTGTTTTGATGGGGTTTTTTTAATTATTTGCAAAAATAATTTTTTTAAGTATATTTATATGATTGTTTTTCAGAGACACTTTCTCTCCATTGCCATGAGCAAGTTGCTTCTGCCCTAGTAAATACCTAATATCATCCTGTTATTCTGGGAATGAAATGGTAGCACTGGCAAATAACAGCAATTGGCTGAAAAGTCAGCTTCCAGTGTATGAAGCAAGGTCAAAGGTCCTGAGGCTGAAGATAAAGATTTGTTCCTACGTTCAAGATTGAGGGAGCATATAGACCTTTGGGGGAAGCATTTTCTTGCACCTATTTTCAATAATATAGTATGTATATATATTCAAAAAATACAAAATCTTATCTCATTTAGCTCTTCATAATAAAATTTAGGTATCTAAGCTCAGCAAGTATAAATTGGCAGACATCTGCTGACTTAGTTTTTTTTTAGGGAGATCAGAAGCTCAGATGGCAAAGTAGTATCTTATTGGACCTGTTTTACAGCACAGTACTATGGAAAATAAGAGTCAGTTGTTTAAATGAACATCACACAGCAGTTTTCCGGGTTATGTAAGGACGAAGGCTGAATCAATTTATGTTGGCTTCATTATCTCACTAGGTGACATAAATCCTTCGCTCCTAAGTTTTGGACACTGACATAAATAATGCACAAAAATAATCTAAGCTCCTTTTACTATGATTTTCTGTGCTGTCATAGAAACAGCATCATTTGTTTTAGTATTAATAAAAGCTTCTTAAAATTATCTTTGTCAGGGATATAATTTGGGATTAAATTTAATGTGGCCCTGTATTCTTTTCTGTTGCTTTTATGTTGTCTTTTGAGCGAAGAGGAAGGTAGAGGGTTGGAAAAAAAAGGATACAGACTGAAAGATTTGTGTTCCCTTCTTGAGATTGAAACACAATTCGAAATAAGCCAAGTAGGTGTAAACTGCAAATGATTCTTCTTTCTCTGAGTTTTTTTTGTTGTCTGAGGCTCAGTGCTCTGCGGTTTGATATCCATGGAATTTTCCTGACATTTCCTTCTCTTTAGGAGAGTGTCATTTTTGCTTTATTTTATAGGCCACATTTTAAAAATCAGATATAGTTTTTTTGGATGTATTCTTTCATATCTGTAGTGGCATTTACTATACGCACTGAGTAATAATATTTCAATAGTGCCTATACAGAACAGGTATCAGGGGTTTGTTGGTGTGCATATTTAATCCAGAAGTAGTGTGATGACTGTGTTAGTTTTCATCTTCTTCCTTTTTCTTATGGCTTCCTTCATGTTTCCTCCATGCTTACACATCAGAGATGGTAAAAATCCAGTTAATATGCTTAAGATGATAAAGAAAGCTTTCCAGACTAAAGTGTAAAAAATATGTTACGATTGTATCAATATTGGTCACTGTGTTACCTTATTTAGTACTTCTGTAGGTGCATTCATACTATCACCAACACGTGCACTGATGTAGATAGGCCTCAGACAGTGTTCACACAGCATTAATAAAGTCTGAATTTTTTTTTTTCCACCTCACCATTATTATAATGTAATGTGTTTTCTAGCTATGTCTAGGACCAGTATCCCATTGAGGACAAAAATGTATTAAAAATTAATAAAAACTATTCCCTCTTATGCTATGTTCCACGAAACTGTTGTAGCACATTTCACAATTGTTCGTTTCAATATGTTTTACCCCTGGAAAGGAGGGTACAGCTCTACATCTTCCCTCTTCTTTGCTTCTTTGCCATTTATATGTGCTCTGATCAGTAAGGGAATAATTGCGACAACATCTGAAGTGAGTAGAGTGGGACTAGCACCCCTGTGTAGACCCTTTTTGAGTGACAGTTGCAAGTGATGTAAAGCCCAGGCTCCGTGCCCCAGTGTGAAAGAGCACCCATAGCTAATATGCAACAGAACTGGTGCATGTTCTCCATGCCTGCATGCATGCACCGAAACATATCTGCAAAGCACTGCCCCGTCTTTGTCTCAAGTGCAACAGATGGTTGCATTTGTTCTCAAAGTAAAGGCAAAAATTATAGTCCTTGCTTTAAAATGTCAATGTATAATCACAAGAACAGTGATAACTTCTTGCTAGGAAAGGTATCTCATTTGTTTCAGTTATTGCTCTGTCATGTGGCAGGGTGCTATTGTTAGACATCATACAAGTGCAAAACAATAGTGATAAAAATATCTTTTATTGCCATAAATGTAAAACAAAAAACAAACAAACAAACAAAAAGTCATCTATTGACTACTGAAATGTACATTCAGGAAGATTCATATTTTGACAGAAATATGATACTGCTTTGCTTTTATCTTCTTTTGCTCAGGGGAGAGTGAAATAGATACACAGCAAGCAATTTTGATAGCCTCTCTTCCATTTTGGAGACGTTATCATGTGCAGAGGGTCAGGGATCAAAGTTTGAATCTTCTTCAGTGGAAGAAATTTTCTATGATGTTTATGAGGAAAACTTTCTGTGTTCCAGGAAATGGTTGGTTTGGGAAAGAAATTTAGGGGCTGGATTGTAATTCATGTCAAGGACATTTTCACATGTACAAAGATACATTTCTGATCCCTCAGAAAAATCTGACAACATGTAGGAAGAGACAAGGTGTGGTGCATGCATATATGTATATATGAATTGTGTGTGGTAGGACAGAAGGAAAAGAAGTTTGTTTTGTTTAGTTGGCACAGTATTAGATTTTCAGATAGCTGTAGTTTGTAGCCTATGTTTCAAGCATCAGTCGTAACAGTAATGAAGTTTTGTAATATGCTACCAGAACACCAGTGCAGAAAATGATCTGAACTTCAGTTTCTCATGATTCCTTAGAGCTTTTGTCTCTCACTGACCTTTAATCCATATCTGTCACTCCTGAACTTTAATGCATACCTATAAAAAGTCCATCCCTTCTCTAAGTTTCTGTTTGATTGCAGCGATATTACTTTTCTTTCTCTCTTTTTTTTTAATAATTATCTTGATTTCTCTAGATAATATTCTTAGTGTGCACATAAGAAAATGTCATAAAAAGACATGCAGAAAGGCACCACCTATCCAAGTGTCAAGAAGTGGGAGCAAGTGTGTCACAGCATCCCTTGCTGCTCTTGCTCTAACAGCCAGGGAGAAGGCCCCTTGCTCAGTAGGGGACCAGCAGCCAAAAATGCTGAAAAAAGAGGTGAGGAATACCCAAAAAAAGTAATAAAATGCCCAGCAAAGGCTCTGCTGGTGTAATTTTCCTCTGCCTCTGAAATCTTTGTTCTCATCCTGATGGTGCTTCACTGATGGAGATCAAACGTGGCATTGGTAGATGAGAAAGCATGGTGACTCCAGGCAGAGGTCTGGGGCTGACAAGGACGCAAGTGCCATCCTTACAGTAGGCAGTGCCATGTAGCACATAGAGGGATGTCTCTAAAAGCAGCTGTAGAAATGCATTCAGATGCAGTTAGTTAGCAGTGTCTGAGCAGTTATATCTAATTGCACTGCAGTGTTCAGTGGTCATGTTCTCTTCTTGCTTGCATTTGAGGTTCCTGTATGGGGAAAGAATGGGGGGCATCCTGTCACTGACTCAGCTTTGGGAAATGGCTCAGGAAGTTGCGTGAAATTTGACACAGCTCTATTTGGCGATGGCAGCCTGTAAGTAAGTTGGGATTTGATTGCACTTGAGATGGGTCATAATTATGCTCACACATTCAGAATTTTCTTAGGTGAGCAGCAAACTTCACTGTAAGTTATTTCTTCATGGCAGATGTGTATTTCTCCTACTTCCTGCATCACACCAAATAATGACCTTCCTAAAGTGTTTCTTCCTTTTTATTCCTCTGACTGGCTCAGCTTTGCACTCTGTATACACGTAGGCCTACTTCTGATGTACTTGCTCCCAGCTGAAAGTACAGCCTTATAGCTAACTTGTTTTTCCTATCAATCAGTCTGGAGAGAATAATGTTCTATCTTGTTGATCATTCTTGTGTAAAGTTCGTGTATCACTTCAAGGATTGTCTGGCTATTAGTTCTGTCAGTTTGCTTCTATCACTGTCCAAAAGCAAAGACCATGTGGCCGTAATATTAATAGTCGAAATAAGAGAGATATATCACTGTTCTGGTTCAGGTTAGTCAAAAAGGATGATTGAAAGAACGCTACAAAAATGCAGTGCTTAAAGGTAAAAAGATGTTTGACAGTACTAGTGGGAAAAAGAAATGTGATTCTAGAAAAATTATGACATTCTGTAATGTGCTTTTCATAATTTACATCAAGGTACCTGTGCCTGTAATCTCTTATACATATGAATTATTTTCCTCACATGAGTAATTTCAACTGAGTAATTACACTGACTTTAGAGTGACTATTACCATGAGCCAAGTTACTGGTGTTTATCCAACTAAGCAAACAAACAAACAAAAAGCTGTGTTTAGCCTCTTTTTCAAGAAAAACATACAGTTGGAATCTGTGCTTAGACTAGAATGGTCTTCAGTATTTCTTTTTGCAAAAGTTAAAAAGGTCTTCATTTTTCTTTATAGCTCATTTGGCTAAGGCTATCATCACTTTCACAAACTTAAAATGCAGAACTAATTGTATTTTTAACAAAGTGCATGCTGCTTTTCCTTTTCTGAAATGCACAAATCCTGTTAAAGTTCTCCCACTCTTTTCACTTTTCTCCATCAAGGCTTTCCAATTTATTTTTAAAAGATGATAGCAAGGATCTAATTTAAGCCTCTTTGTTCAGTGAGCAAAAAGAAATGGGCAGCTGTTCCACAATGAAAATTTGAGATACAGTTCTTAGCAAGTTAATCTCTATAAATTATTAAAGAACTGTACGGAATGGCTCAAATTACACTATGTATGCTAAATACTGATACTTTTCTGTTTTTCTTATGATTGCAACCTTTGCCTCTTCTATAATACTTTTGCATTTCCTTTTCAATACCTTAAAGCAGAAGTGGTTTAGAATATCTGCCCATACTTGATGGCTAGAAAGTTTCATCTCCTGTAAAGGAACATGTGCCAGTTGTGCTATTCTTTCACTGATAAAAGTTCTTTCTAAACTATTAGGATCTGACCCATATTAGAGCTGAGCTACTGCCCCAGCCATAGCTGTGTTTCAGGTGTGCCTTAGCCTGCAATTCTGGCATGTTTGTGTCCACAGTATCTATCTCTCAGAAAAAGAGATGCTTCTTGAATGCTTTGGATCAAGATGCAATTACTTTTAAACCAATATCAAACAACAATGGAAAAAAAGAGTACATCTTTTCTTTCTTTTAGGGGCTGGAATAGAATTTAACCAGTATCAGTTTCACTGAGTTGTTGTACTTATGTTAGCTTAACCATTAGCAGCTATAGGAACGTGGTAATACACACAGTACTTTGTATTCATGTTGACACTTATTTTTCTAATAACTTCTAATGTTATATATGAAAGATTTCAGATCTAAGGTGTGCAAACAGATTTCTGGCCAGCAGTTATTTGGGAATAAGCTGAAACTGAACTGTGTTGCATGGTTGGACATGCAACATGGTAGGACAGACATTGCTTATCATAAATATGTTGCGGTAATATTAAAAATCTTTAAAATCTGACTTAGGGTCGTGTAGTTGACTGGCTGAAAGTAGGGTAATAGCAGAATTTCCCAAAATATAGTGGTGCTTTATTAGGAGAATTTAGAACTATTATGAAAAAAAGCTGCTGTTTCAATCCATATCCTCTCTAAGACTCAGTGAGTCCTGGTGCAGATCTCCTGGGCTTGTGATGCATTTAGACCCATAGTAAGAGTGATCCATTTTATTCATCTGTTGTGAAGCACAAAAACCAAAATGGCTGATGGGCTTCACATTTGATATCGCAATTTGGTGGTCAGAATATTTTCAATATGTATAGAATAGATTTTTGTCTTGCTACACTCGCTTTTGAGGATTCTTTTTTCATAGGGAGCTTCAAGGCTGCAACCAACTAGAACTCTATTAAACTGCTCTTGATTCTTGAACTCCTATTACCAGAAAAAATGCTTTCAGCCTGCATACTTGGAGAGAAACTGAACGCTAAGTTTATGTGCAAGTCAGAAATACAGGCTATTTTGCTTGAACCACTGCCACTGTTGTTCTCTACAGATATGTGAAGTGAGGGGCACCAACATAAAGCTTAAGAGCAAAAAAAGAGCTGATGGTTTTAGTGATATTTTGTCACTTGAATGATGGCTTTTGCTAATAACACCTGTGATAGGAAAATTAAATCCTTTGTTTCAATAATGTCAGTTTGATGCTTGGCAAAAAATGTTTTTAAGGTGGGCAGGGAAGGAAAAGAAAGGGCAGCACCGTTATTTTCTGTTCTGTATGATATTTAACATTTTCCGTGCTGCACATTCAGACTAGATGTGTTAGGTTTTCTAACGCATGCAAAAGGATTTAAAACCTTATTTCCCTATCACTAATAAAATAAACAATATGCTGCCAGTATAATCAGGGATGGATTTTCAAGGCACTCACATTTAAAAACCTGAATAGAATGGGCAAGTTTTCAAAAGCACTCAGCATCCTGTAGCCCCTGTTGAGGAAAATCTGGCCAATTTATGGGTGCAGAGCAATTCAGAGGGTCTGGCCCTAAGATATTCCCTTTATACTCTTGGAAAAAGAAAGTGAACTAAGCTTTGCATTTTCAGTTTGAAGATATAAAACCATTCTATATGTTTAGTAGTTCTTAGATTTTTTCAAACCTTTAAAAACAGCAGCAACCATACCAAGTAACAGAAAGCATCCACAAAAATCAGGTTAAAGGAATTTTAAATGGAAATTGGCTGCTATTAAGAAAACTGCTGTTTTGTCTTGGGTTTTTTGTTTGCTTGCTTTTAAACAGTGTATTTTTTCACACTATCAAATAGCTTTCTGACACAGTCACCCTGTTCTTGTATTGCTTGTATTGCTGTTCTCCACCTCTTTCCTTCAAGTTCTTCCTTAAACCACATATTTTTCATCCTCTTCCTGACAGTGGTTTCCATCCTAATTAACTATTCTTCTTCTCATTTAAACTGGTGGGAAGCAAGAGTAACTGCACTACAATCTGTAGAATTACTCAGGTATAAAATCAGTTATGGATGAGAAGTGCAAGGTTATTTAAAATACTACCCTTACATGATTCCTTTACATGTTTTATTTGGATCAATGTCCTTTTGCTGAGCTCAGTCAACCCATACTAATGCATACTGGGAAGGAACCCTGTTCCTCACAAGTGTATTTCTCTTTACTCTTAACTGTTCACTGCTTACTAAAGAGATAATTTTATCTGGTTAATCATGATTCCCAATTAGAAACATTATATATATGTTTCCATATTGGCAATGGGTTTAAAGTAATAGTAAATATGAATTTGCATATTTTTATATGAGCTACCAAAAGAGCAAATGTTGAAAAAATGACAGATACCATTTTATCATCTGCATTTTTTTTCCTGTGGCCTCCAAAGCTCTCTTCACTTGAAGCCTAATTACCTAAAACATACAGTAAGAATGTTCCATTGTCAAACTGACATTCGTTTTTGTTTTACAATTTAAAGCCTAAAGTTAATGGCTGTTTGTCTAAGTGTCTCATGTCATGTTAACAGGTTGAAAGATTTCTTCCTATTAGTAAGGCTTGGCAAAAACCTGTTGCTGCCCGTTAAGTCTGCAAAGGGTTAAATGTAGGAATTGAACTGTTAATTCTGCTTAGAAAAAGAACTTATGGGTAAGGACAGAATAAATATAAACCTATGGAAAACCTTAATTAAACCTCAGCTTTCCCTGTTGAAAAAAATCTCTTCTTGGTGGAGTTGCTTACAGAGAAGTCAAAATCAGCAAGGCAATTATTTTTCCTCTATTGCAGGTCTTGTCAACAGCCTTCACTCTACAGTGGGTTCACTCAAAGGGTAACTCCTGGACGTGTTCAAGTGTGGGAGATAGTAAAGTGTTTAAAAAAATAACACGGCTGGGAAAAATCTCTGACTCCAGCTCTTAATTCATACAGAAGAGGAAATTTTGAGACTTCAACATAGATATAAGCTTCTTTTGTTTGATTCTTCACCATCAGTGATGATGACAACCAGTCTGATTGAAAGCCTGTGTACAACCCAAATACTCAAGTTTTCTGCTTGGATTTCAAACTTCCAAATGGAATTCAGCTTTAAAAGAAAAAACCCAAGCAAACAAAAAAAAACCCAACAACAAAATGTCAACAAAGCAAAACAACCACCACTACCACCACAACAACAGAAAAACAATTGATCAACAAAAAAACTACCACCAAAACAAAACAAAAAACAGATAAACATCAGGTGATCTTCAGTACCATCACTATGTTCAGTACTATCACTATGAATAAAATCTACTTAAGAAAGGAATGTACAGGCAATTGTACAGCAGTAATGAATCTGAATTTCTGAATTTGCTTGAGGGGTTTGAATCACTTTGGTACTTTGAAATAAGCAGTTTCTAGGTGGATACATTATTGTTCATAGTTACAGTACATTATAGTTACATTATATGTTATATATGTTTTCACAGAATCATAGAATCTTAGAATAATTAGGGTTGGAAAGGGCCTTAAGATCATCTAGTTCCAACCCCCCTGCCAGGGACACCTCACATTAAACCATGTCACCCAAGGCTCTGTCCAGCCTGGCCTTGAACACCGCTAGGGATGGCACATTCACAACTTCCCTGGGCAACCCATTCCAGTGCCTCACCACCCTCACAGTAAAGAACTTCTTCCTTATATCCAAT
>JANHGB010068325.1:0-84484 GCA_026283785.1 Coracopsis vasa
GCTTTCAGGTGCCCTAATGATCCTGAGCTGGCTGTCCACCTCTCCCCATTCCTGTCGGGGAGATGCCCACTTTTGAGGTCTGTAGTAGAACAGGGAACAAGCTCAGCAAGCTGGTTGCTACTGCAAACATAACAAGAGAAAACACTGCTTTGAGTTTGCTTTGCCTTTTATCAGAGACGTTAGACCACAAGAGATAAGGTTATTAGCAAAAACATAATGCTGGTGTTCCAGTCAGATAGTGGAGGAGATAGACTGCTTATCTTATCAGCTCTTTTATGAAGGCTACCTCACTGTTACTATAATTTTCTGATAATATTATATACAGAATTGATAGCATTTTATTTTTCCTGGGCAGGTTCTTTTCACTTGCCCTTTTCTAAATGTGTTGAGGTTTTTTTCCTCTTTCAGTGAGCGCATTTTCCCTCTGAAGTCCTCAGTTTGGCTGCTCCATTTTCTCTCTTTTAGAACCACTTAATCCCAGTTTCAGATTGTTATGACTGTATTTTTTTATAGTCCTTCTGTTGTCTGTCTTTCAAAAGAGATGCTGGTTTAAGGAATAGGTTTTCAACTGTGACAGCAGCAAATGGGATAATTTGCACTCCATCCAAAACTCCATTCTTTATCTGATAAGCGTTTATTTAACATGGATCACATAGTCCTTTTGTGTACTTGCGAAAGACCAACTTCATGATTTAATTCTTGTGCATTTCCACCGGATGATTCCCTCAGGAGAGGAGGGTGTGCTCCTCCTCTGCAGGTACACGGCTAGACAGAGCTCTCCTTCCCTTGTCATTTATGCGATGTCTCAGAGAACTGGGTAGAGAACTGGGCCTGCAGTACAGGACTGTGCCAGCCCAGCTGCTAGGCAGCCTGACTACGATTTCCTCTGTGTCTAGAGATTCACATGCCTTGTGCATGTAGAAAGATTCCCTCAGATTCTTTCTTTCTCTTCAGTACCCCTGTTCTTGAATGCCCTCATGTTTTCTTCTGCAAATATCCTCAGACCCAGCTCAGAGCTGTGCTGCTTGCTCCCTGTGACACTAGAATATGATTCCTCCATGCAAGGTGCCCTGTTTAAGCCAGAACCACATCACGCTGTACTTTGTCTCTCTGCAGGACTCTGAAGGTTAACTAGAAGTTTGCTTTTATTAAATTACATAAAATTAAAAGCATCAGTGAGCATCAAAAACTTCTCTGGTGACCTGCTTGCAAAAGGCAAGCTCCTTGAAAAGTCCCTGCTGTAGGGCTCTAGTTTTTTTTAATGATATTAGAGTTCATGACTTTGAGAATGTAAAAGCACCCTTATGCAAGCAAAAATTAGGCTCTAAATTATGAAGTGCTGATCCTGTACCACTAAAATTAGTGAGAGATTAGTTACTAGTTTCAAAGGGCACAGGGTCAGGCTCTACCAGAAAAACACAGTCACCCTCAATTTATTGTGCACATTTTCATGGGACAGCTTTGAGATGCAGTGAGGGTCTCAATATGGCCAAATTAAACGGTATGTAGAACCCCTGCTTTAGAGCCATCTGTATTCTCCTTATCGTGCCATGCACGTCAAGCTGAAAATTTGGGTTGTTACCATGCAGATTATTACTAATTTCATACATATGATTTTGAAAGAGATCACTTTACAGGGCCTTTGCACAGGGATTACTCACAATCCTCCTTGAGGGGTGATCTCAAAAGTTTTTTCTCAGTATGATAGATTGATTTTTCTTTTGGCCATTCCGAATGATTAAAGCAGAGATCTTGACAAGTCTTCCTAGGAAGGGTCAAGTCCTGCTCCTGGAAAGATGGGAGTTGGCATCTGGTAGTCTGAAACTGGGAAAGGCATTTTCAAATCCAAACACTTGGCCGTGGCATTAATTCAAACTGTCTGGATGGGACTGTGTTCGTCTGCCTGTGTGGTTCTCATATGCACTATTTCCAGAAGTTGTCCTTCACAGAACAACATAAATCTCTGAGTGATGCTGTTTGGCTGCCCTCAGAGTACCTCAGCCGGAGTAGGACATGTTGTCTTAAATCATTTTTAATTCCTTCCCTTCCATGGTGTATAATGCCTTGTGTACACTACTCTGGCAGTTTGACCTCTGGACTTACAACCTGGCAAGAGGCTGGGTTGTTGTGCTCATGAAGTAACTAACAACTTGGTACACTGCTGTATTTTCCTGAATTTTCATCAGTATATGCTCTCATGATTTTTTCCTTGTGATAACCAGATACATCAGAGAGCATGTGTGAGTTCTGTACCTGTGGCAAACCAAACATTAACTGAAAAATGCAGAACAAACTATTTTTTCCTGAGCAACTGAGTTTCTCACTTATAAACCAAGAAAGGGGCAGGCCTTCCCCAGGGGCAGAACTGGGCTATGAAGGTTCAAAGGCTGGCAGTGCCCAACCACTGTGCTGTGCCATCCAGCCTGCTTCCTTCTTCAGTCCAGAAAAACCATGCAGTTCTCAAAAGCTTGACTTTGTCAGTGGATGCGGTTTCTCCATAAAGACTGGCTTGGTTCGTGATGCTGTAATACTGAATCAATTTGGCTGTGTTTCAAATGAAGCTCTCATTTATAAATGACTTCTAAAGAGAATGCAAATATTTAAACCCGTGAATTTTATACATATAAATGAGGTATATTATGAATGGTTATGACCAGATGAGATGAAGTTGTCACAGAGTGTTTTGGAGGACCTTTTTGATGCCACAGCAATCACTAACAATCAACTGCCCTATGTGTCCTTTAGTAACAACTTAAATTGAATGTATAAGTGGAAAATACAACCAGATTTTCTTTTTTTGTGACCGTATTGCAGTTTGAGGAATTCTCTATTCTAACTTGCTTTCCTCAAAGACCCCAAGACACACAGGTAGAAACAGTAGCTCTGACCCATTTCACTTTCACAGTCAAAATCACAACCATGAAGCAAATGAACTCTGATACATTGAGCAGTTTGGGGGCCTTTTTCAGCCACTGTCAAAAGTTCAGGCAACCTGGAACACATACTTCAAAATAAACTTACTAACATTTACAGACAGGTCTGAGACATTCATTCATTTCCTGGTTTGAAGCATAAGAAGACTGTGCAGGGGACATCTGAAGTGAAATGTGTGTCCTTTAGCTGTTAAGTAAGGTCAGAAGTATTTATTTTCCTGATAGTGATGCAACACAACAATTTCTTAATATAAACTGAACTCCAAATCCCTTTACACTGAACAAAATGGTGGGAGAGGGAAGCAGAGGAGCACTACTTGTGGAAGAAGAGCCCAGTAGTAATGGTGCTCAGGTACACCAGCTGCCTGCCCTATGGGGCAAAGACACTGTAAGTCATGGTGTGAAAACACACCACACAAACCTTGTGGTCCAGTCTGTGGTATTTTGGTCTCCAGTGAAAGCAGAATCATTTTGACTCAGCTGCAGAAGCACTTAGGAGTTGTGTGGGAGTCCCCCAGAACACATAACAAATCATGGAGTAACAAAGGGAATTAAAAGGTGGTAATACGATACATGATTTAAGAACGTGGATTAAATATCAAATTAAGCCCTACTCCCCATTCAGCCTACAGTCAGTCCCTTCTCTGCTATAATATGGCACCAGGGGCCAAATTCTGCTCCTGTATTAATGGGAATGAGGAGGAATTGTAACGCAGCTATGTCAGAACAAGCCTGGGATGGTGAGAGGAGCCTGAAGCCAGGGCAGCAATGTGGTGAGGGCATGCCCAGGAGGGAATGGGGTGAGCAGCTCTCCTGACACAGTTGTCAGTGTAGGCAGACAGGCCCTAATTGGGCTGATCTGATTACTTTTTCCAAAAGCTTTGAACTTTACACAGGATGCCTTGGGCCTGCAGGAGCCGCTGCTCTGGTGGAGAATTAGCACAATGGCTGGGCTGACCTCCCACCCCCCCCAGAACCGAATTTCATTATCTAACAAGCAATGGTGGTGATGAATGACTGACAGGTGTGATCAGCTGATGGGAATGGCTGGGGATGGTACACATACACTGCAATTTTGCCAGACCATAATGTATTCTGCAGTAGGCAAAGGATAAAGCTCGTAAAACATTTGTTTTAAGTCTTAAAATATCAAATTCCTCATAACTATGGGCTTCCTAAAACTGGCCCTGGTAATTACAAGTGTTGAGCCATGAATAATTTCATGCTAGGAGGTGCATTAATTTTAAACTCCTCCCGCCTCCCCCAGACATTGTGAAAGCACATTACCAGTGAGGACAAGTTTATGATCTTATCCAGGACAACTGGTGCAATAACATGAAATGAAAACCAAGACAAAAATGTCATTGTCTGCGCACTCTGTACAAAGGGATCCTGCAGAAAGCTCCCTTTGCAGCCTGAGACCAGGAGGAGCACTCCGAAGGTGCGAGCAAGATTTATGGAGCCTTTCCAAGCACATGGCTCAGACCCTGCCAGATCCGGTTGTCGGCAGCCTGGTGTCTAGGGACTGTTTCAAGGAACAGGGAGGAGTTTTGATATTGTTGTCCCTATGATGGTTTGCATTTAACCATACTGTCACAAAAAATCCACTGAGACCTGGGACCAGGTTGATCCACACATTGCGTGGTTGGTCCCAAAAGAATTACCCTGCAGTCTGTGGTACTCCGGTTTATAATCTCACTGTCATTAAGTTCAAGGCAGTGCCATGAGGATCTATTTGGCAAGTTCTCCCTGTTTAACATCTGCATGTTTCAGTCTGCTCACATTTACGGCAGCAACTCCATAGTTTCACAGCTCACTCAGAAGTTACACCTCAGTCAGAGAGGAAACAGGCAAGTCTGGCTGGAGGAAAGATCTGAGATTTCTATCTTGGGCAGGGCACCCCACAGAGTATTTACCATTCAGGCTGTGTCAGAGGCTGCACTGTCAACACCATTCTCAAGAAGGATGTATAATACAGATGTTAAACACCAATTATCCCACTACAGATCAGGTACAGTTAAATAATGGCAAGGGTGTGATGCTTAACATTGAACAAATTAGGCATGATATTCTCTAGCTAACGTTCTCAGATGCCCCTGTGGTAGCTCTCCCTCACCTTGTACTACATCAGACTGTGCGTGCTGTTACAGCAATGCATGGTTGCGAAGTAAAAAATTGCCTTGACATAGCATTTGGAAGCTTTGGGGTTTGCTTCACAGCCTCGGTGCTAACATGCTGACAATGTCATTCTCAGTTGCTTCTCAGTCCCTTTGGACTGAGCTAAACACCTTGAGCTAAATATGTAGGCAGTCCTGGTTTATATCAAGACATGGCAATTCAGAAGTCATTAAAGTTGCTGGGCTGCACAAGGTAGAATTTAGTTTCCATGTCTTATCTATGACCCTGAAAAATAAAATCTTTGGGCACATTTATGACTGTGCCCTATTTGTCCTTTGTAACAGTATAACAACACTGAAGCCAGACAGAAGTTATTTTATTGAGATTTTTCATGCTTCCTTTTTATGCTTTAAGAAAAAAGTATCAGTCTGCTACTATCACTAGGATGAAATTCTCCCCTGGAAATCAAAGCACAACGAAAAACTCTTTATCAGTTTCCCCATTCTCTTCAGAAAGCTGTGGTAGCAGATGCTTTAAACTCTCTCGTGGGTGAAGGGGAAAGGTTGGATTACTGAAAAAACAAGGCAGGCTTCAGAGTGTGGAGGAGGCATTAGGGACTGCTTAGGATCTCAAACCTGCAACACCTTGAACCCATCACCAGCCAGAACCGTGATGGATGGGAGAGGATAAAGGGCAGTCTAGCTGACCCATGATGCCTTCCAGTGCCCTCCAAGAAACAAGAAGAAAAGAGATTCTTATCACTCTGTGAAAGAACAGAGGGGAAAATTATCATTAAAATGCCTTCCTAATAAAACTAACAAACAGGGTTTTTTTTCTTTCAAACTCCATTCTCTTATCCCTTCCCTACAAGCTTCAAGATGGCAATGACTTGAAGAATTTTAGTCTTTGGGTGAACCTTTCCTAAGCAGAGGTCACA
This sequence comes from Coracopsis vasa, assembly GCA_026283785.1. NCBI lineage: Eukaryota > Metazoa > Chordata > Aves > Psittaciformes > Psittacidae > Coracopsis > Coracopsis vasa. Next base: position 5,989 of record JANHGB010068325.1, read on the forward strand.
TCCTTCTGCCTAGACTTTAGTTTTGTTAGACAGTCTTCTTTGAAAACTTGAAGAAAATTAATAATTTGGGGTATACCTTTATAGTTATTAGTGCATAGAATCACTGTGTAGAATTGTGCTAATACACAGAATTAATATATGCAATAAAATTTCTGTATTTGTGAATCTGAATTCACATCCCACATTACCTGATGAAGAATTGCTGATGAAACATAAATGAGTCACTTTATTTCTCTGTTTGCTTTAGGTCTGGGAAGTTTGCTATCTCCTTGGTAAAGTGCTCTAGGATGACATCAAGTAGTGGAGAAGTTAGGTGTGTTATGGAAATCCAGGCAATTACAGACCTTGCAGCAAAGAATTTATTATAAAGCTGGCCACTGAAATCCTGTGATTGTTTTTCCCACAGATATTTGCAGCCTGGCACTCACATCCCACTGAAACCTGTCCATTTTCCCCTCCAACTCTTCCACACCCAGCTTTTCCTTTGCCTCTACCCAGCATCATCCTGCAGTCCAGAAAGCCAACTGCCTCCTTGTGCTCCAAATGTCTCCCAGACTCTCTCCTGTTTGTAGCTCACAGGGGAGAACAGAGTTCTCTCTCTCTTCTCTGTTCCCATAGCCCATCCTTCTTAACCTCTCCCTCTCTGCTCCCAGGGCACTGTCCCTCTCAATTTCCTTAGGCAGTCTTTGAACTGAGTACAAATAAGTTCAAAAGACAAAGAGCAGGAATTTCAATGGACATGCGAGTGCATTACAAGATGGTATCTGTGGTTCTCTAACATCTGGCACCCTGTAATCCAAAGTCTTATGAAGCATTCTGGCTCAAATTCCACCTGTGCAATAGGTTGCTCATTAGGCAGACACCATAACTCCATGAAAAACAAGCTCTAGGAACTGAACCCCAAGCCCAAGAAATTCACCACCCAGCTGTCCTACTCTTTGGTCATATATTAAAAACTTTAAAACATTTGGGGTTTTGGTTCTTTGCAACCAACCCTTCACCTCAATATTGGGTTTAGGTTGTTACCATCACGCTAATCCAAATAAACCTTTGGAATTTGTTCTGCAAGTCAGTGGCTATGTCCAAGGTGTCTGGTGGGAGAAGCGAGGACAGATAAATTAATTCATAACAAAGGAAATCCCCACTGTTCTGCAGCTGAGCTACCATTTGTGAAGGTGTTCTCAAACTCCTCATACAAGCAACAAAGCCTCTTCCTTAGCCACCCCCACCATCATGCTGCCCAGGCTCTCTCTTTTGTATTGCCTTGGCACTTTCCCTCTCAATTTTATTAGGCAGTCTTTGAACTGAGTACAAGTATTGCCTGAAATGGATCTTATCCTGGTGGGAAATCAGAGCTCAACCTCCTAGAAATCCCACCTAATTCTACAGGAAAAAAGGATCAAACCCACCTTTGCTAAACACACTCATATCTAGGAACTAGGTGGAACCTGCTCTCTGCTTCTGTCTCAGAACTGACATGCAACTCTGACCAAGCAATCTCTACTCTTTTGAATTGCAAAGCTCTTCCCCCTCATCCTGCTAATCCTTCTCCTTCCTTTTCACAATCTTCACACCAAGGTTCAAGGGGTACTTTCAAAGAAAAAAAACAGTCTTGCTACACAGCTGCTCCATGGGACCATAGTCCTGTGCCCCAGGCAGGACTGCCATGCTTGTGCCTCTCCCAGCCAGCCAAAGACATTTGCAGAGCTCATGGGAATCTTTAGGAGTCAGATTTACCCAGAGGTGTCATGATACTGCAAATGTGCTTTTGCATAATGATGTTATGGTGGACTTGCCCATAGACCCCTTTTACATAATTATCTTCCTGGAGCTCTTATGTGCTGTTAGGACAAGGCTGCAAAGCTGAGTGGATCTCAGATCACCCCATTCAATGATCAGCTACAGGACACCTTACAGGGTTTGAAGTTCTGGATAACTGGAATGAAGAAGTAGCACATGGCAATCTGTCTGTTACAACCCAACAACCTACCCGCATGCTCCGCAACAGACAGCTGGGAGCTAAAATGCACCCAAGTCTCTTTCCCTGTTCCCTGAAAGCTGCATGTATGATCTGGAGCAGCAGGGCTTTAAAACTCTTTTTTTTTCCAAGTTAATATACTTGGGTTCTGGGTATTTTGGGGAGTCAAATATATCTCTGATCCTCTTTTGAATCCTTTGGCACCAGTACTGTCTCAAGGCTAGGAACTGCTGAACAGCCAGTGCTGAAACAGTGACATGCAGTGGGGATGTTATCACAGACACTGTGACCTTTCTTTTAGCTATGGAGCTGGAAATGTTTCCCAAAACCTGCTGTGATGTGGTGCCCCAGACTTTGCCTGCCATGGGACATCACAATAGCACCAAGGAACTGGGTCTGGATGTGGAGGAAAAAAAAAAAATCAGGTCTCACAAATGCTGGCAAAAGACTTATTTTAAATGTAGCTAAATCATCAGAAAAAGGCTCTTTTGCCTCTGTGCTGTCCATCATCCAGCACCTCAGCCTAAGCATGAAAGCCCCTCTACCTGGGAAGGCTGCTCCAGTGAGCCAGGGCAAAAAGGCTAACATCAGGTGTGATTTAATGAGGTCCACCACACCACTCAGGCCTTTAGAACATCCTCACTGCTGAGTGCTCACATATTGAACTGCCCCAGATCACTTGTAAATCTTGGCTCTTCCCCTCCAGACCCTGCCAAGTTCCCATGATCACCGAATGGGGGTAGTATGTAACCTTTCTCCATTAAGGGTTTATTCCTAATCCTGTTGGTTCCTATCTCACAATGACATAGCTTGGATCCCCCAAACATTCCAGTAATTCTTCCCTTTTGAGCCAGCAGACGTGTGCTTCCTTGGCAAGCAGGCGTCCTGCATTCCTGGACTCGCTTCCCAAGCTGTCTTGCCCACTCCTCAGGAATGGCTCCCTGCAGGGACTCATTTCCTTAAGGATGAGGTGTTTTCATACCCTGGCAAGTTTCCCAATTCCTATCATCACACATATCACGTGCAAAGAGGGAGCAGAGAAATGCAGGTTTCTTCTCAGTTGTTTTGAGTGCCCAGATACCTCAGGATGACAAGCATGTGTTTGCAGAGAGTGTGGTCCTTTTCCAACCTGGGACACACCTGGAGCGTCACTCGGGGCCTTGGGACACACTCTGTCTGAGGCATGACAAACTACAGGGAGGTGAGAGCCTTTCAGAAGTGACACATTAAACTTAACAACTCGTGAAAGGTGCTCCCAGGTTATGGCAGAGACCAGATTCCCAGCAGTTATCAGCACTAATAAAGATGGTGCAGTCTAAGGCAGCCTCACATGCATGAGTTCAGCTGCTACAGGAGGATATCACCATTTCTAAGCATCTTTCTAGATAAAGCTTAAGTGAGAGTGCCTGAGCATTAAGCTTTTCTCCAGAGCAGTTGCCAAGATTTTTCAGGGCTGAATGCACAATCCTGTCTGTTGTGTTGTCTTCTACCTTGGTGTGTATTTGCACAGTCCAGAACAGCAGCACTTCACATCTCATCATCTCCCCTGGCCCTGCTGGGATCCCACAGTGACAACCAGTGCGTAGCCTCCAATGCAGACTAACCATCTATCCCCAACAGCCCAGGATGCTGCTGCCATTTTCTCACTCATGAAGCCCCTCTTCTCTCCCCAGAGATCTGAGACCTGTGAAATTCCCTCTTGCTGTGGCTCTGGACACCACTCTCTTATAAGCTAGAGACATTTTTACCAACACAAGATGCACAGAGGTGGATGCAGGCTAAACACAAAATGCTGGGCTGGTTATTATAGGTCATCAGCTAATGGGCCTTGTGGTTTAATTTCTGTCTCCAAATGCTGTTAGCTGCTTGTTTTCCCATTTGCTTTCCATCACTGGGCTCCCAGGTGTGCTACCAGCACTTAAATATATTTCTGTATGAATTCCAGTTTATTTAGGAAAGAAAGAAACCCACTTCCCATTGCTGAGAGGTCCAGTATAAAGACGGAAGGTGGGCTCAGCTGCACTCCTATTTTACCAGACTAAATCTACAGGAACTATTTCAGAAGACACCACCTTGTCCTACCCGTTCTACACGAAGTCACTGTATGTAGCCAGCAGCCTCCCGCACAGCTCCAGCTTCAGCTTTGTCCCCACCAGGAGCCACTGTCATGGCTGTTGCGCAGCTCAAGGAGACATCTAGTGGGGACAGCGCGGCACGGCCCGCAAGGCACGGCACAGCGTGCCTTTCCTCTCGCCGTGCCCACGGCCCTCCCATGGGCGCACGCTGCCGGCTCATGGGACACACGGCCTGACCTCCTCCTCTGTCCTTTGGAGTGCAAGGAAGGTCGTCTACGGAGAGCTGCTGCCAGTAGCTGGGGTTTTCCCACTCCTGCAGATTTGGTTTCAGGTCCCTTGTCATCTTATACTGGTTCAAACACAACCTTTAATTACTTCTGTCAGAATTTTAAAGCAATTATAGAGGAAGATCATGTAAAAAGCATTACAATTTTCACAGTATCTCTGCTGAGGAAGAACTTGGCAGCTGTTACTACACAGTGTGCCAGATTCCCTCTCCCTGTCCAGCCCCACTGGTCCCAAGAGTCAATCTCCAGGCACAAAAATAAGCAGCGCTGCACCCAGCATCTTAAAGTTCAAAAGGCCAAAGCTGTTAATCCTTGCAGTGCAGTGGGTGAGTGCGTGCACTGCCCGCAGGAGCACCCAAAGTCCAGCAGCAGCACAGCAAAGCCGGGCAAAAGGCCAAGGGCAGGAAGATGCTCAAGTCTGCAGGCCAAAGCAGATGCTGTAGAGTCAGTGTGTTCAAGAAGCTGTCAGTGCTGTAGAGCTCAGATGACCCTGGGACAGCCTTCTGTTCTACACAGGGGGTGTACACCACACAGTCATCATCCAGTGTGTAGCTGGGGAGAGAGCACGTTTGCTGCCCATGCTGGCTGGATGTACACCTCAGCACTATAGACTGGTCTACTTGGTCACTTTGGTTTCCTTGACTTGAAAACAAGGTAATAATATATGACATGCAAGGGGTCATCTTTAAGATCCCTGGAAGAGAAGTGCTAGAGAAATGCAACCTATTAAAAATGCAGTTTTTTCCTTGCCAATTCTATTCTGCTTCAAGGAAAGGGGCTTTTACAATGACAGCTGGGATGAGCTGGTTTTGACAAGTCAGAGTATGCAGATTTTGATGGAAGATTTAAGTGAAACATGACTACATGGAGGACAGTGCTTTTGCCTTCCATGCTGAAGTGCCTTCACCTTCCCTTGAAACAGCCAAGGCAGGGTGCAATGAAGTGCCAAGGAACCCATGCTGTATTTTCAGCAAGGCACCAGCAACTTGAGGACAGAATGTGCAATATGTTTGCTCAGATAAATTCTCCAGCATATTCTTCCACTGGGCTTTTTGCTGGACCAGCCTGGAATTGAGCTGACCAAGCCCAGGCTGATAATCTTAGCTCCTGTAATTTGCTGTAGTTTTCAGGTAGGGGACTTCTTACAAGGCAGATTCTCACACACTTGCCTCTTTTGAGAATTAGGGGGGGGTTGCAGCTAAAAATTCTCTTGCTTTTGTTTTAATTTTACACTAAGGCTGGGATTTTCCTCCAAGTTTGACTCCCACACTCACACTTCCACAGGAGCTGCACAAAGTCACCCAGGGCCAGCTGAAAGCCCATCCTTCCCTGCTCCATGTGTAGGTCTTGATCACAGCCAAGAGCCTGGTTTACAATATGGCACTTCCAATAAAAAACTGTGCCTACCAATTCTGGGACTCAAAGCAAACCCAAGCTCTTGGGTGTACGCAGGTAAATAGCAACAAATTGGTTTTGAAAGGGACAAGGTTTTTGAATTGAAAATCTTTTTCTTGGAAGCTTATCTGACTCACCCATCCAGGAACCAAAGTCTGCACCTAAAGACAAGAACCAGCAATGTGGATGTGTGCTTCCCAACTGCCCCAGCGGCCTGTGGGCAAAGCTGTGTACGCAGATTTTCCCTGCAGTGCCTTGGGGAGCGCTACCCAGAGTGGCGTCTTGGATGGGCTCTGCCTCATGGACCAGAGGAAAGGAGCTGGGAAAGTGCTGAATGCACTGGTCCTGATGTGCTGTGAAAAGCTACACTGGATGCACCACAGGGTCTCAGGGCTCCGCTGACAAGTGCGGGCATGCGTGTCAGCCTCCTCACGCAGAGGGGAAACCAGTCAAAGGTTCTCCTAACTTCATAGCATTAGCTGGTATCTGGGAACACAACCTGTTCCAGTGGAGTTACGGCAGAAGACAAAGGAGATTTTGCCAATATGTTAACTTTTAATTAAACCTTAATGCCTTAATTAAAGCAAGGAGGGCTTCATTAAGGACTTAGCTAAAATTTAATACTTTAATGGGACTAAAGACTTTATCACTGAGCTGAAAAAGAAAAAACAGCACGAGGGCTCACTCTGAGACGCACATCCACACACCAACTAATTATGAAAGAATCCCAGGGTGTCAGGTTCATCAGTCAGTGTGCTGCATATAGAGGGCATCTGTTCACATTTCCATGTCACCTGCCTAAAGCGTAAGCATAGCTTGAGATCATCACATTAAAAGGTACATGGTACCTTTGCCGCTTCTCAAAGGAAATGTTCTGAACTGATGAAGGCCTGTTTCTGGGCCAAGGGATGAGTCTGGAGGTGTCCTGGTCCACCTGCAGGTGTCCCGGCTCTGGGCCCGTGAGCTGCCGTTTCGGGGCAGTGTGTGACTGAAGATGCCCCATCACTAGTGCATGTCCCACAGCTTGCAGAGGACCAGACAGCCCTGCCGAGCGTCACTGCAGCAACAGGAATGCTGTGAGGCATTTGACTGGCTTTTAAAGGCCAAGTTTTCATGGGGCTCAGAGCTCAGCACCTCCCATCTTCCTCAGACGGGATGTTTATCTACTTCTTGGTATTTCTTGTGGCTGGGAAATATGAACCCAAGACACTGAATCTCACTTTCAGCTTTTCAAGTATGCTACAATTACATAGCGATGTTTGTGCCACAAATAAAAGACCTTTAAGGCACTTCTGACTATAGCTTCTGAAAGAGTCCCCACACGCACTGATCTTTCAGAGGAATAATTGCCAATCATTTGATGTCTCAAAGCTCATAATCCAGTGCACCAGTTAATGTCATTACCTAGAAAGGAGTCAGGACTATTGACAAGCACAAAAAAATTTACCCTTTTATATTGTGGTTTTGCCTTGTAGTATTTTCTGTAATGGATCTTGAAGATCTTCTGAAAGGTCAATAGGTATTATTGCAATTTTACCAGTGTAGATGTTGAGGTATGGATGGGGCAGTAAATGACTAATCCAAGATCAGACAGTGACCTCACAGATATTTTGAAGATGCTTCCCCATCAGGCAGTGTGCAGCTGCACTCCTTTGAAGGGGATTGGAACTTAAAAAGAGCCTTAGGTTCAGAAAACTCAGCCCTTCTCCTGGGTGTAACGTGATCCTATATGGGGCTTGGCATTTTGGTTAGACTGTCATTTCTTCAAACAGAAATCTGCCCAGCCTATGGAGAAAGGACACATATGTTTCCTATAACAAGACTGTATGTTATTTTTTATATACATAATAAAGACTATAATATTTGAGAAGATTCATTACTTCATATCCATTCATATCTGCAATTCTCCGTGGAGTCACACAGGCCTAATATGTTAACTACAACAGACACACGGAGGGACAAAGCTTCATCTCTGTCCAAGAAGCACTGAGCACAGCAGAGTGCAGGACCAGCAAGTCAGGATGCCAAGACCAGTCTCTGTTTCTCTGCTCACCTTTATCAGGAGCAGAGGTGTCCCCCAGCAACCTCAGCAATGCTTTAGGCAGATATTCACTGGCAGAGGTAAGAATGAGGCAGGGTGCAAGGGGGCAGGTAGCCCAAACACATCCACTTTGCTGGTTTGCTACAGGGACACCAACACCCAGGAGGCTTCAGAAGCTCTGGGTGACTTTGCTACCCCCAGATGTGCATACCCATGTGCAAAGCAGAGACAGTGTTTGGGAGATGCAAACGTCAAATGTTTCCCAAAACCATGTTAGCAATTTCTCCCATAAATCAAGAAGCTGTGGTGGGTTCTGTCTGCCAGCACTCCTCTCCAGGATGTGAGGAGAACTGCTCTCCTAGCACACCTTGCTTGCTGAGTCTGCATGCTCAGCCTGTGGAGGCAGCCTGGGGGTGAGGGGCTGGGGACTTGCCCTGTGCGTTAGCAGCAATTATTCCAGTTTGATTCTTGCTCATCTCTGGCCCATGAAATCAAGGCCAAACTCTGGAGCATGTGTGGGGGGTGAGGAGATGGAAGCTGGGCCCAAACTGCCTAAACTGGTTCCACAGAGCTGCTGCTTTACACAGCGAGCAAGCCAGAACAATGTCATCTCAATACCCCGTGCTAATCTGGGGGAAACTGAGCGTGACCGACTTCACGCATGACAGCCTGGAAGCCAAGCATGGGAGGTCAGCACCAGCCTCTCTCCAAGCTCCCTCGCAGCCAGCTTGGAGAGATGAGGCACATGGACAGCCGTGTCCCATCCCAGTGCCCTGTCACTCTCAGCATTCACTGCCACTGCACTTGTTCATCATTCTGAGACCCCAGTGCCCATGCTGACAGCCCAGCCAGACTTGCAGGGTCCCAGCTACCCACCAACAAGGCAGGCTGGTGCACATTTCAGGCATGCTGTCATTAACAAATGAGGCACAGCGCTTGATTAATTCCACAGGTTTCTTCCATTAGGAGCCACTACATCATTGCTACGCGAGAGCCTTCCTCCCCTCAATGCTGACCTTCCTCCCACAGCTCTCCCATTTCCCTTGGCTGTGGAAGTTATTACAAACTGGTTATTTGAAAGACCTGGAAACCAGGGCAGCCGCTGCTTCCTTTCATCTCCAGCTCTGCTGCTCCTCACTCCTTGGCAGTTTGGAAGGATGGTGGAAGTAATTAATGGCTGGGGAGGGGAGGAGGAGGTGCTCCTAAGAGGGGAGTCAAAAATTCCTCTTGACAATGACCACATGTCTGAGGCTCGGCTACTAGTTCACCTGACAGCAATAAGGGTCTAATAGTCATTAGTCACCACTGCAGACACGCTCTGTGCACTTCTCCATGCTCCCCTGATGAAGGCTGAAAATAACACAGTGTTAGCCACCCTGGTGCTTTCAACTACCTTTTGTCCTCTTCCAGGGAAAACACTTAGGAACTGAAGGCTCAGAGAGCTTTGTCAGCAATCTGACCAAAGGTGGGGAAGGATCTTCAAGCAGAGAAGTACAGCAGATAAAAAAAGATTTTAAAATCCAGTTAAGATCCACCAGGAAATGAGACAAATGGGAATGGATGGAGAATACCCATAAGGAATTCAGGCTGATCAATCTGGAAATCTTGTGGGACCTGATCCCATGTGGCCTACAGCTCCCAGTTTACTCATTCTGTAAGAGACCCTCTGTCTCTCTTCTTCAGCAGCCTCTCCTATGTTTAACTTCTCCCTGCACTCATTGGGTTATTGAAGGGCTTACTTTCAAAGAACTCTCCTTCTGGGATGCAAGCCACAGGCATGAAAATATAATGGTCATACCATGGCCCAAAATCAAGTGGCTTGGCTCTGCAGCATCATTTTCAGGGCAGTGGGGTGCAAGGGTTAGACGCCAGCCCTGGGTGAGATGCTGAGGCCAGACAGCCTGCTTGCTGCTCTCCCTGCTGACTTTCCCACCCACTCACACATGATAATATCTGAGGTTTTGGCTAAGAGTCACCTGTAATTAGAACAAAACTGGCAACTTTCTGAGGCTAAACTCTAGATAAAATTGGTTGTGAATGAAAAAAATTAAAGAGAATGAGTGCTATAAAGTGGAAACGAGATATCTGAGAGCCGATCAGGATCTAGAAGAGCAGTGCAAGAATACTAATGCTCCTCCGTGGAGGATTTGGGTATTACATTTTGGACTCAGTGCAAAACCAAAACATTTTGAAGCGGTCAGGAAGGGAGTGCAGCTCTTGAACTTGGCAGCTAGTCTGCTTGCCAAAGTGTCCTGCAGCCACAAGCCATGAAGAACCCCTGGGGCACTGCGCCTGTCCTCCTGACTCTTGCAAGGCCAATGGCTAAGGCACAAACCTGGCATCTGAGCCTTGTCCCTTGGAATTGTCACCCAAGTGTGCTGGCAAGGAGCAGGCGGGCCCGCTGGAAGGGCACAGTCAAGATCCCCGCCTGGGACCTCCCAGCCTTCCTTGTCATGGGTCTGATTCCTTGTGTTAGCTGGATTCTGGACTCTCAAAAGCCTTCTGGAGCAGAGGCTGCAGCTTGGCTTTTCTAAGAACTCCTCAGTTTTTCTGTTTTATAACCCAGCACCCTGGATCACCTATCCCCCCAGTACCTCTGCCAGACAAATTAATGCTGCTGTCCCTGTTTTTCAGCAGGAAAACAGGGGCATAACAAATCACAGCAGTCGGCCCAGGGACAGACAGATTTGACCTATTGAATCCAGGTCATGCAGTTCCTCAACCAGGGTCTTAATTGCTGGATCATCCATTCCTCCATCCACAGCTGTCCAGGACAAGAGTTTTTCCCCAGAAAAGAGGGTGAAAGACTCACTGGGCCCAGCTGCATTTCATAAGTGTCTTTGCCAAGCTTTTCTGCCCCATTTAAGAGGGCCCAGGCATGCTTTATAAAGTATCAGATGGAGAGTTCTGAGATAAAGCCATTTCGTTTTGTACTGCTCAGTACAGTACGTGATTTGGCTGCAGAGAAGAAGCATTGCTTATTTGTGAGAGTTCTCCTATCTGTCTGACCTAGACATCGCTCATTATAAGTAATTGTTGTATTAGTGAGAGCAGAGTGGATCCTTTTGCCGGCGGAGGAAAACTGCCCTCTCCAAGGAAAGCCGAGACCAGCTTGATTGGCGCCTGGCTGCCATGCAGAAGTTAAACCAGATGAGCTGTGTCAGTCCAGAGGAAGGCAAATGCATGGTAGCTGCTCCGAAAGCCTCTCTTCCCCTAGATTTGTCACTGACTGCATTGTTATCTGCAAGGGGGCAGAATGTAATCAGAAACACATTTTTGAGTGAAGGACTGACCTCTGCAGAATCACCAGGAATTTCTGAGGCTGTACAGCTGTGCATGTGCCTTCCCATCTCTGCGAGGCAGAGCTGTGCCCGCTTTCATTTCAATGCTCTGAGCTCTCATGTGGTGCTGAGCAGCATTTCTCTTCACCTTAAATCCATGCACTGTGTTTGAAATACAACTGTGGAGCACTGAGATGTGTCAGAAGATGACAATTTTATATAGTCAGAGAGAATCAGAGGCTCCAATCTGAGCCCTTCCTACCCCAGCATTTCACCTAGGGATTTCTACAGTGTTCAATACTATGTGTTTGGCCACTCACTGCTTGTCTTTCAGAAAAGCCCCTCCTCTTGATCTGAAGAAACAAGAAACACACAAATGTACGCATCACCTTGTTCTAATGATTAATTATTCTCACTGGTGAAAAGAAAAAATGTGCTTAATTTTATATTTACTTGGCTTCACCTTTCAGCATTAATTCTTGTTCTGCCTTTTCACTCTAGGTTAAACAGCCTTAGTACCTGGTATTTTCCTTCTGAGAAGCTGCTCATTTACTGTAATGAAGTCATCTCTCAGTCTTCATTTTGGTGAGCCAGATGGACTGAGCTGCTTAAATATTTCACACTGTTCAGCTTGGAAAAATGTTTGTAATCTTCTTTGCACCCTGCCTTCCTCACCTCCATTTTTGAAAGTGTGGAGCTAACCCCAAATATAGCTCAACCAGGAGGCCCTAGCATCAGCCCCACCAGTGTAACACAAGGCCAGAACCCTCTCCTGACTGTTCCAGGCTGATCCCTTTTCATCGCCTGAGGGAAACCCTAAGGCTAGCCCAGGACACAGTTCCCACTCCAAATCTATTCCTGTCACAGCAAAAACTCACTTTGGGGTCAGGTATACAAGAGCTCTGGAGACTCTAGCCTTGCTCTCCAATGGGAGCAATAGAGGAAATTCTACAGAAGCTACTAACAGCCTTGAAATGTAATTCATTTCCTGCAGAGTATTTTATTAATATCCCTTAAACAGCCACATTCACAGAAATGTGCAGTACTCCCAGCGCTCAGCACTGCAAACCTCACAAAACCTGGCCCCAGGGCTCAGTCTGGAGGGTGCTGAGCATCTTCACATCTCATTGAGGCACCCGGCTCTGAGGTGCTCAGCACCTCCAAGGCTGTGGGTCTTAGCTGTCAGTCAGAGAGAAAATCCCTCATGAAGCTAAACATGCAATGGGCTGTGCCCAGAGGCAACATTTGCATGCAGAGGTGATTTGCTCAGCACGCCTGCTCCTGGCAACAAGCTGCTCCTGCTTCTAACGTTTCTGGGCAATGCAGGCTCTCCGAAAAACTCCTGTTGGCTCTTTGGGAGGGAAACATGTCTTGCAGCCTTCCTAAATGCATCAACCTCAGGCTTGAGATGGAAACCCTGGGAAGGATTTGCTGGCCTCTGATGACAGAAACTTTACTATGGCAATTGCTGGTAAAACTTCACAAAGTACAAACTACGCTTTGTTGGCATACAGAATAAAGTGCAAAACTTCTTCATACTGTAACTGTAAGGATAATAACATAGCCAGAAAGGGAATAAAAGCACTGCTTTGTTTCCTTATTCTGTTCTAATTTACTTGATTTTTCCCTAAACCTACTCTCACAAACTGATTTCATATGAGAAGGGGTGGATCAGTAGTTTTTATGAACACGTTCATTTTCCAGTGATATGAGGTCACTTTAGTATCAGTGAGCAGGTGAGCTGAACATATGGTTTCTCTTCTCATTTTGCAAGTAAGGGCAGGCCTCACAATTTTCTTGCATATATAAATCCCATAACTGCCTATGCACCTTGTACACAGGATTAAAACCTTTTCAAGGTGGGAAGTTGTAGCCACAGTGCTGTGGTTGGAAAACTGAGTCTTCACCTGGCATTGGGACAACTTATTCATGAGTTCCTGCTTTTGACAACTGGCACTGCACTCTGCTAAAACGCAAGTGGACTATTTTCTAAAGCACTCCCAAAAGTTAAACCTGCTATTTTCCTATCCAAAATAGGAAACAGTTCTCTCAAAACACTTGTCACCTCGCAGTGCCCCTCTGAAAATCTCTAAAGTTCTGTGCTTTTTCTTTATAACATCTGGCAACTTTCTGTCATGCCCAACTGCTGGGGAACAACCACTGTGAGCTTTTAGCAGCTATCACAATATTGTCTCATTCCTATCCTAATGCTCAGCTGCTGCGCTGCAGATCCTGAGCAGAACACCTTGCTGCTCTTCATGGTAACTGGGAAACACCTAAAAATGCAAAACAAACATACCCTAAAGGCTCAGACGCCAAAAGGGAGATTATATTTTTAAACTCTTGATTTTTTTGGCCTGCTGCATACACTTTCATTGCTGGGGGTTTTGCAATTATGCAAATGGCTGAAGAGCCCTCTGAGGCTGTGACTGAGCTGAGCACAAACCGGTATCTGCAATAAAATCCAGTGATGACTTAGGAGTGCCACTCCAGGCAAATACCCCTTTCCAAGATAACGAGCAATACACTACAGCAATAAGCTGGGTTCTTCTCATTCTTTCACCTTCCCAGTGTCTGGCACAAGTCCAAATCCTCTCTGTTCTCCACCCACCCATCAGACATATTCTACTAAGTATCCTGTCCTCTCGTCGTTTTGGCAAAAAATAAACTATGCATGAGAAAGAATTATGCCTGTGAGGCTCTCATAAAAAAATTCCTGTGAACGATAAATCAAAACAAAATAATAATTATCACCTCACCAGCCACAGGACCACATTTATGTTTCTCATATTTTCCTCTTACTTTTCGTAGATTATCAAGTCTACACAAGAGTGAGAACCAGATTTTCCTAAAGATATTGATACGCTGGTAAACTCCAACTCTGAAACCGAAGCTTCCCGTGTCTACAAGGGAATTCTCTACACTATTTACACAGAGGGTTAACATTTTCTGTTATAATTAGAAACGGTACATTTCTGTTCTGGAAACAAGATGCCTTGTTTTTTCCTATGGTTTCATAAATTTTCTACAGTCCCTGACCTGCCTTTAATAAATAATGAGTACTTATAAAGTGATTTTTCTTCTTAGACTCTCAAAGGCATTGACACATACATACATACTTTGTAGACAGGGAAACTGAGGCCAAAGGGACTTGTGCAAATTCCCAGCAGCCTCCCATAGGCCTGATCTCCCCCAGCAGCTGTACAGCCCTCCACTGAGCAGCTCTGGCACAGCAAATCCAGATCAGGCTCTGGAACACTTTCCCCTGGGACCACAGCACAGGGAGCATCCACCCCTGCAGGAATAGGGTGGATGCCTGGAACGGAAGTGTTCTCCAGCCATGCTGGGGCTGGGGAAATGTTGGGGTAATCAACAGTCTAGAAAAGCAAAGGAAAAGCTCTACTAAATACTCTAATGTTTTTCTTAGTTTTGCAAAATACAAATGGCTTGCATCATGTGAAGCAATTCAGAGCTGTGGCAACCAGCACACAGAGCTAAGCCGTAACCTCACCTTTCGTTCCTCAGAACTTGAACAGAGCCAAATCCTCTAAAAACCCTGAGAGCAGCTGGAATGAATGCATGAAAACCCACCAAAATAAATGCATATGGGACTTTCCCCAACATCTCACAGGAGCTCAGCCAACCATCAGCCTTTGCATCCACTCCAGCGGGCAGCAGGAGCCTCAGTGTTTACAACAGCAGTGAGGCTCACTAGAGAGCAATGAACACTTGGAATTATCAGCCAAGTTCAGAAGATTTTGTAAAATTAGTTTGAAAATACATTCCCCCATAGGAAAGAAATACCTATAACTGATCCTGCACTTGTGCTGGATTGCAGCATTTCTGGAATTTAACTGCACCTTTTGCTATGTAAAAGAAAAAAAAAAAAAAGAAAGAAAGAAAGAAAGAACCACTTGTAGTTGCTAACCAAATCCCCTGACAAGGGGCACCAAAATAATCATTTTTTATAAGCTCTTACTGTCAGGATTAAGTAGGAAATGATGGCAATGCTTTTATGTTAATACCTCAACTTTTGTGTCAATACATTAGGTATGCTAGTGTCAGACAAAGTCCTCATTACAAACTGATGTAACATGAACATGGTGCAAGCCCAGCCAAGATTCACCACAGTGTGAGCAGTTACCGCTGGTGAAGCATAAAGATGAGCCTCACTCCCTACACAAGCCAAAGTAATTCATGTGTAGCAATACAGTTAACAAAAGATAATTCAAAGCACTAGAGATTTACAGAGAGAAACAGCACACATCTAAACTGTGGCTAGGATCTTCTGGTATATTTGCCCTGTAAAATGGAGCATGGTACAGACACTGGAGACCACAGAGACACAAGCTGTAAGTTCAGGTTCAGCACAGACCAGCACCTCCAGTGCCATGAAACGCTGTTTGCGTGAGCTAAGCACTGCATATAAGCTAATAAACCCTGAGATTTATCAGGCTTATGCATCCAGATTGCATCCAAATCCAAGCTGGTTTACATCTAACCACTTTAGGTATCCCCCCAGTGTGCTCTCTGCTCTCCTATTCATCTGGTCTGCAGCTATCACAGTTTTGTTCCTAAAATCTTATTTATGCTCAGTGTCTATTGAAAAGAAGTACTGAGGATAAAACCAAGCCCTGTGAAAGCATTCATAGAGGATGGCTTATCATGTAGCAGGGTGACTTGTTACAAGAGAAGGAGCTGAAGGAGGTAATGTGTTACTCAGATCTTTGATAGCCCAAAGGTTTTAGCATTTGATATGTTTTTGATGGTGTGATGTTTGGGAGAAAGGGAGCAAAGGGATGACATGTTAGCAAGAGACTTCCTATCCATGAATAGCTTCCTCTTACAGAAGTTTGTTCTGAGTAAGCCCAGGATATTCATGCCCTGTCACCTCCTGGCTACGTACCTGGCTTTGCAAAGGTTTCTGGAGAGCTTGTTCTCTGCCTTGCTGCTCTCTGTTGCTGGCAGTAGCTCATCCCCAAACAGCTGGTGTGGAAGAAACTTCATAATTGAAATTTCAATATGCTCTGATGCCATAAGTTTTCTGTATAAGTTGTGGCTAAATACTGATTTTATGAGTTGACCCAAACACTTCAAAGAGGAAAAACAAACATTGAGGTGGAATAAACTTCCCTGGCTGCTCACAGACTTAGAAACAAATGAGCTGCAGATTTGGAAGTCTCTTTTCCGTTAATAGCTTTGTAGACCAGTATGGTGTCTGCACAAATGCACAATGCTAACATGGGACCACAGATGGTCCATATAGCTATTTTATGGACTATCCTAAACTACTTCTTCCCCATTAAGGTTTTTGTAATTAAAAAGGGAAGATGGTGCTGCTGTAACAAGCAGGGCTGTAGAGAAAAACAATAAAAACAAAACCACGCCATAATACTCTTCCCTCTAAAAATACCAGGAATACAGTGCAACAGAGGACAAACCCAGGAATAATGACTAGTGTAAGCTGTACAAATGAATACCCTGCGACTTGTGGAGAACTCTGCAGCAGAAGAGGCAGTGGGTCGCTGACCTGGGATCCAAATGTTATCACTGGAGATAATGTGATACCGCTTGGCAGCACAGGGTATTTCTGCAGGACAGAGTGAGCAGGCTCAAAATACATTTGAGGGTCACAGACTTCAAGGCCAGGGTGACATCTTATTTTGCTTAGGCCAAAGAGCTCATCCTGTCATCCATGGCAGGGTGTTAGGGGGAAGACTGTAAAGCACTTGTACATGGTAAGCCTATTGGTTTTATTTTCATAACTACAGTCTCCCAAATATAAAAGCCAAACAAGCACATCACAGGCCTGGCAACATGAGCCACAATCTTGGAATGTGACTGCATGTAATGTTGAGGGCAAGTTTCTAAACACTCCCCACCCTTCCCTGAGAAATGCAAAGACACAGGCTATTAAATAATCTCTTCATTTTAGTAATTTAGTTGCTGTTTGTACAGCACTTTGAACGTGCACGGTGCCACAGCACAGAAATGCTAAGTACAGTGTTATTTAGCGGCAAAGCCTGTGATAATCCCTCATTATGAAATAATAATTAATCATCATCATTTTATTCAAGAGCTCCTCACCCCCACCCCCACCCAACCCCTACAGGCGCTGACCAAACTCTCTCCCAGAGCACGTCTGGACAGGACAAGTTGGCTATGGATGCAAAGTTAAGGTATGAACTTTCCCAAAGTTCAGGGCTGTGCCTACCTGTGTGTCTTACCCAGCCTGGCAGAGGGACAACACTTCCTAATCTCCAGTGGAGGATCAAAGCTTCAGATCCACCCAGCCCAACCATTCCCATCATTCTGACTAGTCCACAGAGGGAAATTGAGACATTCAAAGGCTAACTAAGGACTTCAAGAGGTTACACCTAAAGGAAATCTCTTTTTCCATGAGGGACAGAGTTCCTGACTCAGCCATCTCTATTGTATGTTTAAAGATGGGGCAGATCTTCTGGGCCTACTTCCCTGGGGAAAAGTCCTGTTCTTAATGACTGCCCAGACCAAGATGAAGAGCACCGGGAGGCTGTTTGGTTTCAGACCTATCTTCACTGAAAGTAATTTAACATTTAGAATATCACAAAATACCACAAAAATATAGTCATAACTGTTACAGGCAGAAGAGAAAACAGAGCCTACACATGTGAGAAAACAGAGGGGATGTGCTACAGCAATTCTGGGACATTGAACTGGTGCCCAGCCATTTCCACCAGCTGTAAAGCCTCAGTGAACTTAGCCTGCGTGACCACCCATGAAATGAAGAGGCAACAGACAGGTCTTAGTCATCAAAGAGAAAGATGAAGGTCCCTCCTCCTGATTGGGACTCTAAGCTCTTCCCAGCAGTTAGCAGTGCAGATGGTAAATGCTTATCATGAGTGCAAGACTTCTTTCCCTCCCCATGCCACCTCTTCAAAGACCCATGATTCTTGCCAGACATGGGGAACTTCTGTGGGAGCTGCTCTGCTTTGGACATTATGTTGTTTCACAGCAGATATAGATGTTCATGTACCAGCATTCCTACATGTGTTTGGAGATTTGGGCACAAGTGTCCTGTATTACTTCTAACTTGCAAAACACAATGCCCACAGCAACTCAGGCATCCTTACAGCCCGCAGGTCTCCCACCAACCCTGGTCATCCTGGAAAACCTGCTCTCAGCCTTCTTCCAAAGCTTTAGCAAAGAGCTGTCTGTAGCTGCTCCTATCTACATTAAAGCACTTAAATAAAACTAAAGTGAAAAACATTGTGAGCTGTTCATATACCATCTTGCTATCTGGGGTGAACACAGAATTAATCTCCTAGATACCAAAACAAGGACAAGCTTAAGGTAAGCAAAGCTATTTCTGAACGCAAAACAAATGTAGCACTCACCAAAGCTGCTAGTTTAGCAATCTGTCATTAAATTGACCAGTAAAAAGGAATGGCTGTGGGTGGGGATGGCTACTATGAAGGGTCATTTAGACACAACACTCCTTGTAATCCTTTGGTATGAGAAGAGCATGGGAGAGTCCGAAACTTTGGTCTCCTCTAAGGTACAGTACCCCCGAGGTGGAGCTCTCTCTGCTCTTTTTGGCTCTTCATCTGTGACAGGTACACTAAGTCACAGGTACACTGTGCCATTGCTGGGGTGCAGGTATGTTTTCATTAGTTTTCTTAGTTAAGCTTTTCTTTTGTAACTGTGCTTCCAACTTTGTAATCAAGCAGCTGAACTCTTTTATGTAATTAACTATATTTTAATTTTAGGCAAACTCAATATTTAATGTGGGACTACTCCACTTTCCTGGAAGGTAGCAAACCTAAATAAATCTGAACTGCTGACATGCCCCTTTCAGCTACTGCAGCCACGCTAGGAATGGTGTGAGCACTGGTATCAGGCAGCGCCAGGTAAAAGGAAACCCCTTAGCAGATGTCACATAACACTTTCTGGCATGAAGGAAAAAACAGGAGGGCAACAGATATTATCAGCACCTCTACTTCTATGAAGCATTACAGTGAGTTCTTCAGGATATTGTGAGCAAAAATAAAGGTAACAAAAATCTGTTCAGGATGCATTTAATAGGCTGAAACCACTTGAAAGACAGAATATAAGAAGAATTTTTAAAAGGGAGGGATCTGGGGAGATTTTGGACATATCCTGGACAGATGTATTCTTGTGCTTTTGGTTCATGCAGCTTTTCAATATTCTTTTTCAATAGCCTGGAAGAAAATGTAATACCAGTATTGGAAAAAAAAATAATCCAGAAAACACTGGCAACAAGTTGGATCGGCTTTTCACTGTTGCAGAAGGCATGCTGAAATTCAGGATAGTTGAGCTCCAAGTAGATCAATTAATGTGAGAAATAAGACATTCATTTCTAGTTGTGAGTGGTATTCAAAACTGGAACAGAGGTGGCTTCTCCATCTCTCACACTGTTAAAATGTGGAAGGGGAAACCTTTCTGCACTAGAGCAGGGGAACTGTTACATGTCCATAGATATTGCTGGATTTCTTGCCAAAGCTGAAGACCTTTGCTCTGCAGTTACAAAACAGGTCTCTTCTTGCCCCTAAATCTAATTAAAGTAGACCAGGGCCAGATCTTCTTCAGAGTTACACTGGATTTAATCCAGAGCAAATCCATGAAACTGTTCAATATGCCCTAGGTTTACACCAGCATTAGGAAAAATATACTTTTGAGTCTTCATATTTACATTTTGACTCTCTCATAGGAAAAAAGACACCACAAAACCAGTCAGACAGCTTTCTTTTCAAGGAGCTGATGACTATTAGTGAGATACTTTCCAGGTTATCTCTGTTATGCAACCAGCTCACAAACTGGGACTCTTGCTCTTTCTCTTTGCTCTTTTGCAGGTTTCCATTCAAAACAGGTTGTTTGCCTCTTGGCCACAGATATTTTTGCAAAGAACAACTTTCAGATGGACTGACATTTCCAAAGTGCTTGGAGGGACAAGTCTAACCAAGCTGTTTTGTAGCCATGACACAGTATCAGGTACTGACCCAGAGGGAAGGTTTTTCTGCTGAAAAAGGAGTTAGATTCTTTTAATTATGTCACAGCTTCTTGACAGTACAAGATGAAGAAGTGGGATGTAGAGGAACACTGGGGAAGAATGGTTTCACCGCAGAGCTTGCCTCCAGCCAAGGCTGGCAGTGGGTTCAATAAGTAAAAGCAAACAGTTTCCAAAGCACATAGCCCTGGTTTTGTCCTACAATGGCAGCAAACCTGGCTCCAGCTGAATATATTGTAGGAGAATGATGACCTGGATTGTGCCTCTGACTGAGCAGTTGTGTGATCCCAGACAGGTCATGACAAACATCTCAGCCTCATTATCCTCATCTAAGAAAAAGGTGCAGTGATAGTTTGGCATGTCTCTTAAGATAGATTTGCAATGGACAGATTTGTAATAATATTAAAAGTATGAAGTATGATCAGAGAGAGATGAGATGTTCCATCCCTTCTCCTTACACCAGTCAGGTTTGACAACCGAAAGGGCAAGAGACAGGACGGCACAAACCAACCAGAGAAGCTGAATCAAGACTCACCCACTGGGACTTGATTTTGCTCTTGCTATATGAGTACAAAACCCAAGTGGCAATGGAATCACAACATTTTAAGGAACAAGTAGAGCACAGTTTTTATTTTTTGACAGATTATTGGTACTTAGAAGTGTTTTAGAGATTTCTCTCTTCGTTACAATATTTTTTTTCGAAAGATTATGGTCCTGTTATGCCGAGATCATTAACGAACTTCAGGGTTTCATATGACATAATGAAATCCTAATCATAGCTTTTTGCCCTTGCAAACCCACTGGGTGAAGAGCCGCTCTCCAAAGCTCTCTGGTGATTACACCATTTCACTGGCATCCAGCCTTTTAAAAACACTTGAGAAAATAAAATAGAAATTGTGCTGTAAGCTTCTTCCCATCAGAAACCATGGGGATCTTAAGCTGCAGGAAGAAAAAAAGCCTTCCCTAGCGCCTGACAGCAAGTTGCATTCTTTGCTGAATGGGAGGTCAAGAGGTGACCTTACCCCTGCCCAACTTCCTGATCCTCCTCAGCTGCCAGCGCTGCACCAGGGAGCCCTGCGCTGCTCCGAGCTTCCTCGCAGCACAACTGCTCAGCACGGCCGGCACCAAAATGGCCTGACAAGGCTGGAGGGAAAAGGAAGCCGCTCCTATTCCCACAGCCCGCTGTTTGTTTTTAATGGTAAATAGCAACTCCATCACTGCATCCCTCAGGTCCCAGGGAGCAGAGGCTGTGCGCAGACTGCAGGCTGCCGAGCTGCACGGCTGCCACCACAGCTGTGGTTCTGCAGGGCCTCACACAGCACTGCATTGGGATCAATGGGGCATCAGCCCTCTGCTCTTACCCCAAGACTGTTTTGCTGGGTACCTGACTTTTTAATTTCTTTTTTTTTACTTCCTAGCCTCTTAAAAAAGAGGTGACATGTGGTATCAGGTACATCAGGGCTCATTTTTGGCTTAGTAAATAATTAAGTGAAAGTTACTGAAGATAAAAGGTGTAAAGCACAATCATTACAAAAAGAAAAGATTATGTGATAACAGATAGATCTATGTGAACAGATAGGTCTATGTATATAATTTGACAACTGGAAGACTCATCAAAGCAGATGTGTGATAATCTGAATGGGAAAATTATTGAAAAAGCCACAAAAAAATCCAATTTAATGCCCAGTTGAGGAAAGTATCCTTATCCAGCAAAGAAGCCTAAATGCTTGTATTCGGAAGTTACACAAAAATTATATTTCATTCATAGGAAAAAGTATTTTCAGTTACATTTCACTGCAGGGCCAGAAACAGATAGCACCTTTACACTTAGGACTGCAGCTGTTTTGGGGTTTTGTTTGGGCCTGAACTGAGAACTCCTGCCAGATGGGATACTGCAAAGTCTTCAGGAATGGGAGCTCTATAAAGGAAGGTACAGTGACAAAGCACATTACTGGCATGATGCACAAATCCAAGCTCTTTTTCTCTAGTTGTAACACACCACAGAGCGGAGGCAGCTACTGATCAATGCACTGTACTGTATTACAGTTGCCCTCATGGACATCTTGTTCCTTCAGCCATAGCAACACAAGAAGAGTCAGCCTCCATCACAAATGTTTTTGTCTGAGCCACCAGGAGCACAGACAGTTCCTTTTGCTTCCAAGGAAACTTCTGTGAGGACGTGCAAGGGAGATATGCAGGAAGCTCAGCATCAGATCCAACTTGTCTTTCTCATGTTAATCACTTGTCTGTCATAACACAACAGGTAAATCTCATTGTACAAGCAGGCACTTGGAAGACAAAGGCAGCCAGCTGTATGTGAGGCTTAAAATGACTGGCAAGTGCAGAAAACCATCCTACCTGAGACAATTACGTGCTAGTCTGTGAGTTAGCTTGGGGTTCCCTTTTTGAGAACCTGGCCTTCAGAAGCATTGCAGACACGCAGCATTTCTTTTGAAAAAGCAAAATTACTTTGCTAAACGAACTTGTGCTGGCCTAGCTGTATCATCCATCAGTTCCTGGAGCTTGAAATTCTTTAATACTCTTTGGCTTTAGAGGAGCTAGTGGTTTTTGCATAGGGCTGTAGTATTACTGCTGTCTCATCTAACACACAGCTTCTTGGGAGAACAAACATGTTCTTCTCAGGTGACTTCTGAAAATGAAACTTGGATGAGTTTGACACCAGAGGTTTCCAGCACACACAGCAGTATGGAGGCTACAGCCTTCTCAGTTTATCCAAATCATCACTTCCTTTCAGAAGAAAGGAATAAGCTGTGAATACCATAACTAAGACTCCCAGCTTCTTGCAAGGCTGCCTGCCTCTGTGCTTCTCTGCAAAGCTTCATTTGCCCCAGGTCTGTCAAAGCTTTAGCTAATACCACACAGTAACAAGACATGAACATAGGGACTCACAAGAAAAGTCTATTTTATGGCCACAAACCACACTGGCACCAATTGCACTTATATGGGTTATACCCACATCCCATGGCAAAAGTTATTCTATACCCCCTCATGGCTATTGCTGTGCGATTCTGCTCTATATAGCTATTGTACCCTTAGGATTTAAATTGTCAAGCAAAGAGCCTGCTCTCTATTTTCTTTGCTCTTGTTCTGTTTCTGCTTTACATACTGATGGAGGATTACCCTGGTCTTACGTGCTTGTCAGGCAGCTATTCCACTAAGTACTAACTGTATTGTTCTAAATCTCCCACATTTCTTGACTAAAATTCAATTTACTTCTTTGTCACAAGAACCACATGTCTGATTGTCCTGAGCTCATTCTCTTTCTCTGGTTTTCCTTGTCTTTTCAAAATGTAAAGCTTGCAGAAAGGCTTTAACTGAGCTAATGGAAGGAGAGATTGTTGTTTTTAAGGCAGATGTGTGTCTAAGAGCATTTTGGCACAGCAGAAGGAAAAAAAATATAGCTGAAGTGAAGGCTTCAAAGAAAGTCAGACTCTGCTGTCTTTATTCTGCATGCTAGACAGCAGTTGGTGTTTCACAATAGCTGTGGAGCACAGTGACCACATATAATCTTTCTCTGTGCACCTATTACACACACACACACCTCACACTCAATAGCTCTTTATGTCCCCTTTACCAATATACCCCCTCTTCTGTTGGCCAGGTGTCCCTGGGCACCCCAGCTCTCGGCAAATGCGGGTGGGAAGAGACTCAAAGAGCAGTCAAGACAATTCTGGATCATTTGCCATACAAAAGGAATGGCTTGTTAATGGGGAATGATGGCAAGGAGAGAGGAAATCTGGGGCCAACTTCTTAGCCAGAGTTGAAGCAGCAGTAGGTGGGCTGCAAAGAAGGCAGGGGACATGGAGAGGAAGGGTGCCCAGCCAGGGCTCAGTAACATAAGGGGCTGGAGAGGAGCACTCATCCAGCCTGCTCCTGTGCTTTGCAGCTGCCACTGCCAGCTTAGGGTTGCTGTGCTATAAAGCACTCAGCCTGGGGGGAAGGGGAAAGGGTGGTGTGGAGGCAACTGACAGAGCAAAGGGGAGACGAATATTTAATTTGTTCCGGGGCCTGAAATAGCTCTTAGTAGCCTCGAGTGCAAGAGTCACGTTGCAGGACGGGGAAGAAGGTGGGTGCCAATTTGTCAGCAAAGACGCTTCAGAGTTATACCAAAGATTTATGAGTGTCTGGATGGTCCTTCCAGCAACCAAATATTGCTCAGGGCAGGTGAACCTCAAGCTCTGGAAGAATAACTGAGTTCGGACACATTCACTTTGTCTGGCCTGGCTGGAGAGCACTGTTATCTGCACACTTTCAAGGCTAAGGATCTGGAGCTGAAAGCTGCCCTGGGTAGTCACTGCTCCCAGGATGTTTAGTTGCAGTTGGTCGTTATGAAATGTCAGCCAGAGGGTTAAGGGACAGACTATAGTGTGATAACAGACCCAGGGCAGAGTCAAGGCAAGAATGTGACCGGGAGACTTTACAGATACAACACACTGGGATCACACAAAGATACAGCTGTGAGAGGCTATCCTCTACATTTCTGATTCACACTGGCGGTTCAATTTAAAACATAATCTTCATTTAATCAATTTTCATGTGTGTCCTAATGGAAGGAACAAAGCACCAACCCTCAAGATAGAAGTCCTAGAATTTGGTCCTGAACCCCTCTTGTTTCCAGATCAGAAAGACAAAACTGAAATGAACAAACCAACACTCTTATTTGACTTCCCTATAAATCCTGACAGCTATCAAAGCCCCAGCCCAACCTCCACAGGCACTCACTTGCCTCCCCTGTCCCACTCAGCATACTCAGCTTCTTGGTGTCCCTGATGGAGCCCAGCCCTGACAGTCTACCTGGAGCTTTGGACAACAGTGTAAGAGTTTGCTTGTCCTCCTGTACAGGCTGGTACCAGCTCAGATTACACAAACAGCTCTGAAATCTGCATGTGTGAGATGCTTTATCAGCCAGGGAGACACTGTACATGCTCACTTTAACCCTGCAGAACTCAGAACAAGCCTGCTGTGCTGCAGATGAAGTTCGCTGAGTGCATTTAATAAGCTTAGCTAAAACCAGATTGGTTTTAAGACATTTTAAACTGATTAAACTTGGCCATGTGACATGCTTATGCCTTCAGGTTATGCCTTAAATGATTATTTTGCCTTTTAACTCAGAGCCCCCCAGGAGGGAAAAGCTAAGTTCCCAAGCTGTGGTGGCCAAACTCCTCCAAGAACCTAGAAAGCACTGATGTGAAAACACTTTACCCACTACTCAGGGCCAAAGCAGTGTGCTGAACACTTCGGTTCAGGCTGCACTCCAGGCCTACATACACCGTCTGGGGCACCTGAGGCAGAGGACAGGCAGTAGGCTGATCCCCCAGAGAAGGGTTTTGCTTCCCAAGCCAGGCAGCTCCCTTCAGAGAGCAAGGACATGGAGGGGGAGCAATGCAGAACATGACATTGGGATGCCTGGTGGCACCATTGCTTTTCAAGCAACTGTATGGTGCTCTGGGAAACTACAGGCTCTGATTCCAGGTTTTTGGGATGTCAGGAAAGTCAGTATCAGGCAGTCCATCTGCAGGGTAAACTCAAGTACCTGACCCTCAGCAGCTCTAATGCACAGAAGCAGGCACATGCTATGGGCTGATTCTCTGGTATTCTTCTTTGGTTCACTGTAGGAACTGTGTGTGTGTTTATACATGTGTGCAGTTTATAAACATATATAGCTTCCTCAGTTAATGCAAAGTGAGGAACAAGACTGTGGTGGGAGCCTGAAGAGTTTTTAATGACATGTGGGCCTATGCAAAAGACTAAAAGGCTGAAACTTCCTGGCTTGATAAACCCTGGTTGGCACCACAACATAACCTTGTGGTGTGGTTAACCATTTCCTCTGAAGTCTCTGCCACCAGCCTCTATTGTTATAATCCCAGCAATGACCACCACAATGTTTAGGTGACAAATTGCAGCCATGGGGACACAAAGCTGGTGGCTGAGGGGTCATTCTACATCACTGAAAGATCTTTCGGCAGGTGTTGTGTTAGGCCATTCCATCTCTATATCTCTACAGTGCTAGCAGTCTTATAGCAACATTTCTAATCCACCTCATTTTGTATTGTATCTTGTAGAAGAGGGGAGGGGAAAGGCAACTCAAGCTGATAAAGACGTACAAAATCATGCTCTGTGAGGAAACTATGCAATAAAAGTTAAACTTCATCTGTGAGTCAGGTCTCTGTATTCTTTTGTCTTTAGCAATGCATCTTGATAGATGGGAAAGCACTAAGCATGAAACTGAGTAATGTGTAAGCTAAGGCTCTACAGCTTTCAGCTTAGTTTTAATAAAATATTTATTGCATATTAAAAAAAAAGACAAATTGATTGTTAAAAACACATTTCCAGCTTTACTGGCTGGGCCATGAATAAGTGCAGATGTATGAGTGTTACAAATAATTGCCATAATCATCCAAATCTTTTAATCTAACACTTCTTAAATAGTCTCATGGAATGTATTTCATTTTCTTGTTATTAAATACAAATCAGAGACATGTCTGTGAATCTTAATACCGATGGTTCCCTAAAGCTCAGGTTGGAGCAGGAGCTCCTCTGCATGGGGGGAGGGTGTGGATGACTCTTTGCAGACTAATGCCAGGCAGCTATCTTTACTGGAAGCTCTGCTGTGAACCTGGGCATCCTTCTGATTCAGGGAAAAAAGTAGATAGAAAAATATCTCACCTTCCTTTAAAATTCCTGACCAAATCTATCCAGGAACAAAAACTTCCAGGTCCTGCTCCTGCTGCTAAATCAATTATCACCGGAATAAACCTGGAATATGCTTTGAAAACAACTTATTTTAAGAGAAATAACTCCTTCTGGAGTTCAGATTCAAGGTGGCATTCAGGCTGCAGGTTGGATTTCTCTGTTACAGCATGAGCTATGTCAGCCGGAGGAAAGGCAGGAAACACTGCCTGGGTGCAGGGCAACCCTCCACTTCAGGGAAAGGGGCACAGGCAGGGCCCCTTTCAGGAATATTTCATGAATTAGAAGCAGACACAAGTATTTTTATGACATCATAAAAATCCTGCTCCCTCCTGTAAAGCAACAGACTTTGAAACACTGAAACTCTTTTTCTTAGCTTGGTTGTTTCAGTTAGAAGAGGAAAGAGGGGAAGGACTGTGTCCTTGGATGTGTTTCAGTGAATCACTGGAGCGAAGGTGAAGAGCACTCCAACAGGGCTTCTGCTTTGGGATGCCTTGTTCTCAGGATTTTCCCCTTCCCCAGGCTGGATGCTAACCTGGGAGAGTGTATCCTTCCCCTGACAGCACCCTTCTCTTCACCACCTGGTGCTGAAGCAGAGGGTCAAAGCATGCTCATCCAGCAAAATAAACTGACACAAACAGCACCACCCCATGCTGAAACCCCAAAATCATTATCTTTTAGGAACAGCCAGCCCTCAGGCTGCAAAGAGGAGGGGGTGAGGGACCCTCAACCCTGCACAGTTTTAACTGCAAATTTACCGGCCTCCTGTCTCGTTTTAACAGAGTGAAGTTGGGGGAGAGAAATACCACACATAAATTCGCACCATCAGTCATACAGGGGGAGAGAAAAAAACCACAGTCATCTCCAAGATTTACGAGCCCCCCTGAGCTACAGCACAGAAAAAACAAAGACACACACACATACACACAAGGAGTGAAGGGAAACATGATCCCACTTGCAGCTTTATTCCTTTATCATATTCTCTGACAGCAACCTGGACCTGGGCTGTACAAAGAGGAAGCATACAGAAGGTGTGGCTGCAAAGAGCAGAGCAACAGCCCCCGATTAGTAATGTTACAGTTGCTTGGCACTTTGCTTCTGGATGATCACAAAGCTCCACAGAATCCTCCAGCCCCCCTCTAACTTCAGTTAAACTGGAATAAACTGAGTCCTGCCATCCCAGTCAACAGAGTTGCTGCAAACTCAGCTGCCATAAACTGGAACTGTGGTGCCTCCCATCATTGCTTACACCTTCCCTATTCTCTAGGATGTGCCCATATGGGCAACATTTGTCTGTGCTTCTTATTTTACTTGGCAGCTCTTCCACAGTTTTTAGAAAAAGCTGTGCTTTAACAGGAAGGAGATCTGTGGACTCGCATACGTCTTCCTATTTTGACAACTTGGTACCTGTAGACATATCCCTTTTAACTTTCTCAGTTTGACCACTCAAAAATGAAGGCACTAAACAACATAATCTTTTAAAACAACCCAACTTGCTTGTGGAATCTCCTGTCTCTCTCTCACAGAGACAGTAAATGGTACATCGGTAAATGATACACTTAAAACAGTCTAAATCAAGTGAACATGACAAGAGCTTATCATCAATGATCAATCACACTGCTTGTTGCTACATTCCACCCAGCTCCCTACAATATTATATCATCCATGTAGACTGCACGGTGACAGGAACATTCCCCTCTTACATGCGTGTACAACACCTAACACACACCTCCAGAGCCAGTCCTGCGGTCTGACCACTGGGGATTGCTGCTTCTGCTCAGCTGCTTGTAGGAGTTCAGGAAAGGAATCTATTCATGCAAATTGATAAATTCAATTAGGATTCCCAGGGACTCATCCTTGTCCCCAGGGTCTGCAAAGATTTAGTGAACACTATGTCCCTGAAGTTAGGAAGACTTTGTCTTCAGCAGAAGACAAAGGAAAGAAGAGTGGCCAAACACCTCATAAGGTCTGTAGCGGAACTGCAGAACCTGCATCTCCTCAGTGTCAACTGAAGGATCTGATAAATGTCCGTTTACAGTGTTAATTTACATTTACAGTGTAAATTACCATTTACAGTGGTAATTAAAATGTTAACTAAAGTCCTTCCACCACTTTTGCGCCTGTTTCCTGCTGCTTTCTGACCACGTTCAAAATCATAGATTTCAATCTTCTAAACATCAGGAATGCTTAAAATAAACTCAGAATCAGATCTCAGTAGCCTGTTTTAAAAACTTCCTCTTGTAATTTTACCTTTAACAAGCTCCAGCTGATGGACAGTTGGATAAAATTCACCTAAGCATATAAGCAAAGGTATGGTGCAAAGAAGCAGCCCAAAAGCCCTGCAAGTTTTCCCACCAATGGTCCTGACTCCAGCTCAGAAATGACTGGTTTACACCTATTTCCCCATTAGTGTGTATGAGCAGTTTCATCTGCAACCTGCCCTACTACGAAGTCTTCACAGCCAGTAATTCCTTCTCTTTTTAATCTCACGACCAAGTCCAACAAATACATTTGAGCAGCTCTCCCCTTTTCAAAGGGTATCTGAGGGGTTATTTGGGTATGTTCCAGTTCAGGTGCTTTTTCTGAAGTCACTCTATGACTTTTTCTTTAGTAGCTCTGCTACTGACTTGGGGACATGAGCTGTAAAAGTCTTTGTAAAAGTCACTGATGGATTTTGGACTCTCAGACCCAATGACTTTTCCTAAAGCCTTGGCTCATGAGACCTGAATTATGGCAAATGGGTGCAGACTGACCCCAGGAGCATGAAGCCCCAAACAACCTGGCTGCATCTGGAGGCAGGAGCTGGAGTTTCAGCATAAATCAAATTGGTCCTTAATGACCAACACTAAAGTCTAGCAATTAAAATGATCCTTTTTCTGTACTGCCAAATATATGTTAAATTTATGTTCCATCTTTATGATATAAAACCTGTTTCGCATGAGGCATTTGGGATTCATTCACTGTAACATAGGTGAGGCTAAGGGGCAGGAAGCAATGTTTTGACACAGCCAGAGACATGTAGCTCAGCTTCCTTTGAGAAATGGATCTATGTGCGAGCATGCAGGAGCAGTGCACCAGCCCATGGGATGGTTTTGGTTGCTCTGTAACAGATACTGCCTCAAACAGGATTTCTTCAGCAGGATGAGGCAGGCTGGAAGACGACTAACACAGTGCCACAGTGGCTGTGGGACGATGTATTTGTGCCTTACCATCACACCTGTTACGGAGCTCAAATGCACTTTGGCAAAAGAAGCCCAAACCTCACTCCAACTAGATCTCATGCATTCCAAATCCTCCACTCTCCTACCTCCCAGAGCTTTTGTGCTGCACTTTCAGTGCAATTACATGCTAAATATCTGTCTGTCAATATGCTGGATCCCCTCAATTTGTATGACACGCTTTAACGCAGGCCTAGCCAAGCCTAATGGAATGACAGCTATGCCCTCCAACCATAGACCAAGTGCTGCTGGGAGAGTTTGCCCAGCTCTGCAAGGAGCAGGGGAGGGGGAGGACAGAGGAAAATGAAATGCCACTAATAAGCTGCCACATTGGACCCCCTACCTCAAAGAAGAGACTGCCATCGTCTTGGTGGTTGACTCTTGATGAAAAATCAGAGAAGGAATACCACTTTGTGCACATTACCTTGCCCAGACAGACAGACAGCCTCTGGTGTGGGTGGTTTGCCTGCAGGTGTAAATCTGGCTAGCTTGTACTGAACTTCACTGGGCAAGTGAGGATTAGATCCCTCAGTCTTTGCACTGATTCTGTATCATGGATGTTTTAGTCATGCACACCAGGAAAGAATCAAACTGGAAAAAAAAGTTTTCTTTTTGAAAGAAATCCTTAAACCCCAAGTCTAATCTTCCATAATATCAATGAATCTCTCCAAGCTTGTTTTTGTCTTCATGTCCAAAACAGCTGGGAAGGTCCTTAGAAATGACCAAATCCATCATCCTCTGGTAGGAAATGACAAAAAAGAGCCAGAGAAAACTGCTTAACAACCAGAGAAAATTCTATTTGTTCAAAACCTGGTACAAGGGGAGGGGGAAGATAAAATGTATCCCAACTGCACGTTGTCAGGAGAACGAAAACCTACTAGAGGGACAAGGCACTAAAAATAATGATTTTTCAGCCAGCAGCCAGACAGCTGTCTAATCCTGTATGAATAGAGACATCACTTGAATAGCACCCATCAATGTAACTGCTGATGCTGATTCCAGCTGGTTTCATACAGCCCAATAAACATACCGCAATCCTATGCTTCACTTAAACCTTTTCCTTTTAACTGCTGTCTTTCCTCCACTCTTATTGTCTCTACTGTAACCTAGTTTTATTTTCTTAAGTTATAATAAAAAGTTAAATGAAATTATTAACGTTGGCATTTCAAAGGACTGAACTGGCATCTGGTTGCAAAGGTGTTTTTGTAGCTGGGCTGTGGGACTGTCCTTTATGTAATGTTTTGCAACTTCCATGGTGCAACATCACTTTTTTACAGATTGTTGAGATTGTTGGTAATTTCCTTCTCACCATCAGAAGTGTTTAATAAACACCTCCATAAACCAAATACCAATTACTTCACCTAGAGTAACAGCTCTGGGCACAGATTTAGCCAGTCTGAATTTCCCACTCAGTAGGGAAAGTTTATTTGTTTTAAATCAATGCAAGAATTTCTTAACTTACATTTATGGAAGAAAAGGCAATAAATCAAATGGATACAAGCCAATTCCTGCCTCCTGGTAGGAGCCGTCAGCTGAAGCTCCCAGCCTTTCTCATAGTTCTTCCTCTCCTTGCAGGATCCACTGGGCCTCGTGAACCATAGGCTATTGAATGGCTGCAGCCCAGATACATTACAGATACAATAGCTCTGGGGTTACTGCTCTGCAATGGCTCTACAAGCAACACAAACACTGTGCTGGTGGTGCTAAAACAAGATCGTGCGGGCAGCAACAAGCAACGTACAGCTGGACTTGCACTTATTCCTCTGTATATGCCAGGCCTGGCCAGTCTTGTAAGGGATGCTCCTCATTTCAAAACTCTCTTCATCCAGGCCTAATGTCCTGTCAAGTAGCTGAAAAGCTTTGGTGCATATATTAGCAATAACTGAAACTACAATTGACCTGAGAGAATGAAGGTTATGGGAGAGGATATAGATCTCACATTCAACACATTTTGATATTTGGGCAATCTTTGACAGAGTCTCTAAGGGTAGGAAATGAAGAGAATCCAGACTAAAATGTCTCAAAATTAAACCACTCCAAAAATCAAATTCAAACATAGTTCAAAATTGCTGAGCAGCCTGCTTTTTGTAGACAACAGAAATTAAATTCTAGGTCTAGGTTTTCCCTGCAACATCCTAATTTTAGACCCAAGGCACCACTCTGTATTTTAAGCACATCTACTGAAATGTAGAAAACACCTTTGCTCTTTATGAGTTCAAACATACTAAATGACTTGGAATTAATACCTGAAGTAATGTCAGCAAAGCCAGACGTTCAGCATTTGTAAAAGTTAGCGCAAAACAACTCAGTCCAGACTTTCCAAATGTTCAGAAGCAAAACATCCTAAACTATTTTCA
The DNA here is from genome assembly GCA_026283785.1 of Coracopsis vasa. NCBI lineage: Eukaryota > Metazoa > Chordata > Aves > Psittaciformes > Psittacidae > Coracopsis > Coracopsis vasa. The sequence continues at coordinate 38,339 of JANHGB010068325.1, forward strand.
AACACATTGAAGTCAGAACTCCTTGGTGAGGTCTGTGGAAAGATTTTTGGTTTAAAGTCAGCTTTATGTTTTGGCTTTTTTTTTTTCTTTCATGCCTGAATAATGATGCAGATCTGATGAGAATTAAGACAGTAAAAGAGCCTACAAAATCCTTTGGCTACACAGCAACAGAAAGGGGGTCTCCAGAGAAGGAAATTTCATCCGGCTGCTTTGCTGACAGGAGAAGGCTCAGCATGATAAAAGAGATCCTGTCACTTGCTCTGAGAAACCCCAGCAAAACTCAGCACTGATACATCTCTGCTGACACCTGCTCCAGCTGGTCCTTTGCAATTTGACAGGGCTGGAGGGCTGACGGCTAAAGAGGAGGTGGGCCAGGTCCTGAGAACAAGCATAACATTTCATGTGTCTGATGTGACTCTTTGCTCTTGCAAAGGCTGAAATTAAAAATCCCCAGATCTTGGGTGACCATTCTCTCCTGCTGCCAAGGCAGAGCATGCCTCCAATACATTCTCTAGCATATTACTCAAGCTAGTTTTTGCTTTCCCCATTTCCATTATCATGTACCTTGCTTTATGAACGTGTCCTGCTATGCAAGCTAAAACTTCCTCCTTGAGAATGTCTCCCATGTATCCTCCTGTGTTATGCTATGCAACCTATTCTCCTCTGATGCTTCCCTCATACTCTAAGTTCATTTCTCAATAAGCATTTCTCAAAATTGTATTTTGCCTTTTTAACTTTTTATCTTACAAATCAATCCTTTCAGCTCCTTATTCCTTATGCTCCTTGAACTTGTATTTGCAATGTTTATCCCTCTCTAGTCCCCTGGGGACTTTGCTGATATCTTTGCCTTGAGACTATGAACATATTAACTGTCACTGGCTGCAGCGCAAAGCCAAAAAGCCTTGGAGGGTGCAGAGACCTGATGCAGCGTTCCGGATGTGTAACACATCTTTCTCAATTTACATGAAACATTCACTTGCAAATATTGACAACCCATAAACTGCTGATAAACTACATGCCACACATTACAGAACATATACACGTGTCATAGCATGACAACATCAGCTAATGGATCTATTAGGAAGTCTCAAAGAAGGGTTTTCTGTCACAATGCTGGCTTTGTAGCTGTCTGTCTTCAGGGCTTTTCTGCGAAATTGTTGTTTGAGACTATTATGTATCTCAGTTATTGACTGGGAGGAGAACATTATAACCATCTTAACCTCATTGGAAGGCTAATTTCTCAATCACACATACTGGCACTGTTTTCTTTCTGGAGTGAAGGAGTGTTTAGTCTATTTAGCCTTTGTAATTCATGAAACAATAAATAAACAGGCACTGACTGCAATGTTCTTTCCTCCCCTTATAAATACATCACCCTGATACATGTTACCTGCTGCAAACATCCAGCCAATTTGCTCTTTCCTTTAAAGATATGATGAAGCATCTTTTTTTCCCATGCAGATGAATAACTGAGTGGGACCTCTTTATCCGGAGTCAGGTTGCAGGTGCCTACCTGCCCACTTCCCCAGCTGCTGTGGGCAGCCTTTCTGCTGAGCTGCTACAGCTACTTCAAAGCAAGCGGTGGGATGCAGCTCAATGCAGTATTTTCACTCACTGAAAGCATAAACCTTGCACAGCAGTGGCTCCTTTGTGCCCCGTTTCCTGAAGGATGAGTCTGTGGTTGGCCTTAAAGCTGATGCATAAGCACAGTTTTATTCCCCAGTAGTGGTAAAGCTGATGCATAAGCACAGTTTTATTCCCCAGTAGTGGTGTGGTATTTTCCCATGTTATAACCCAGCTCCCATAAAGTGATGCTCTTGCAGCGACAGAGTATGTTGCCTTCATTTCATTCCCCTTCAGTCCATCAGTGTTTACAGTGCATCCTGTAACCACAGAGCCATAGTTCCCTTTGGTAAGAAAGCAGTAAGAACAAAAATAAGGAAGGATTACACATCAGCTAAAAACTAGTTTAAAAGCCCACTCTGATGGTATTAAACACTGTGCCAGATGGAAGACTTTCAACTGAGAGAAGCTTGGAAAAGCCCAATCTCTTTTGGCCAAATGACTGTAACTATAAGTTCCATCTCACTGACACAAAAGGCAGTAAGAGACAGCTCATAAATTACACTCTGTTGCCATCAGGCATGAGTTACCAGCTTGTGATTTTGTAGAGATTACTCCAAAGCCATGGGCAGTATATCAGTTTGTCCTCAGCTCTCAAAAATGACCAAAGCTTTTTATTTACCTGAGCTTTCTTCTCTCCTCCTCAGCTGGCAGCAGGCTTGTCTTTTGCTTTAGATCACACTAACAACACACAGTACATTTTTCTGAATGCCCTCTGCACTGAGCTAGGACAGCATCATTCCGAGTGGCAGAGGCAAGCTATTATGCATGTCCTAGAGTCCTGACAGCAGTGGTGTTGGTGGAAGACAGCATCAGCAAACACGGAACTGCTCCCTGGATTTCACGGAGATCTTAGGGAAACTGCAAATCCTATGATTGTACAAATCACAGCCTGTCCATCCTCCCTCTTTAGGTGGCATAGAGCACTCCTGCACTGAATTCTCTTCCTGCAGGAGGGAGGGAGCTGGTGTCAGGTGAGGATTTGAGGGTCTGGCTCATCGAATTCCAGCAAAATGACCACCCTCATAACCCAAAACAGCTGCTGTGTTTATAGTAAACATAAATGATAACTGGGTGGCCTTTGAAGCCACCATGTCCATTGCTAGTAATTACGGACAAGTGGATACAGCAGTAATGATCCAGAGCATTCATTTAATGTTCAGACATAATTATGGCCATTATCAAATTTCTGTCCCTTCAGCAAAAAGGGGGAATGGAGTCACTCGTCCAATATCACAGACAGAAAGGGCAAAGGAGGGGGTTCTTCTGTGAGTAACTCACACTGGATAAAATTCCTGTGTGCCACCTGGTGCAGTGGATGCCTTCACTCCAATGGAGGCAGGTGATGATGGAAGGGCCCTTGGGCACATCAGCCAAATGGATTCAATACCAGGGCCTCCCACAGAGCTGTCCCAGCCCCTGTCCCGTGGGTCTGGGAGACAGGGTAGTTCAAACGCCAAATACATGCCTTGGAATGTCACTTGGAGTGAGGGGAGAGGGCAGTGATAGCATTACTAATTGCAAGGAGGTATTGCTTGTGTGCATTGGGAAGCCTTACCCCCCACAGAGATACCCTCATTCCCAACCCATGCTTACTAGTTTGTGAAGGATGCACTCTTCTCCAAACACTTTAGCTTTATAGCAGAGGGAAATACCTACTTTGCACAAGGTTATTCCAAACATGAGAGCTGATGACAAGGTAACTACACAAGGCCTTTATAGTGGGAAACTGAAATGAACCATAGTGAGAATTATCAAACAAAATCCAACCAAATATGTCAGTGAGAAAGGCTGGAAGGATAGTGGGATGAATTTTACCATTTCAAAGTTGGCTACCTAATGTTATGATCCATGGAGCATGTTTATTCCCTAAATAAAATCACTTGATTACAAAGCATCTCAAAATCCTCTGGAAGCTGATAGAAGCTGCAAATGCCCAGACTCTGTCAGAATCACACCATGGCTACATGGTTGTCTTACTCCACATACTAGTATGAAAACATCATCTACTCTGCACTTCAGTGAGGTGGAAAGCACCATCCACAGACATCTGGGCATCACAAAGGCCTTTTCTATTGTGCTCCCACAGGATTACCTTTTTTCTGCTCTTTAGAGGGAGAGGACTGAAGATAGGAAAGAAAAAGGTGGAGTGAGACCTCTAAGTGTGTTGCCTGGCCTGGAAAACTTGAAGCAACATCCCTGTGCAGCTGCCCTGCACAGCCACAGCCTCACCATGGCTGTGAGACCATGCAACACAATGCAGAATTACAGGGTAGATCATCATCCATTTCCTCATTTGCAGGAGTCCCTGGCACAGACTCAAAATCCAAGCAGCACTCCTCGCTCCATCCAAGGGGATGGAGCTCCAGTGGGATGGAAGGGCTGAAGGGATGTGGTAGCTCCTCTCTTGGGAGCTGGTCCCTGAGGTCAGGGCAGGGGCACAGTGCTGGAGGAACACCGCGAATGCTTACAGCTCTCTGTTCAGAGGATAAACAAAGGGCTGAAATCTCTGGGGTTGTTAATCTGTCACCTTTCCCCAGCACTGAATTAATTTTTTAGCGTGTTTTTAAAAGAAAAATAAATAAAAAGAAAAAATAGAAGAGATGATAAATGAGTCCCCTCCTACTCCCATCATCATTGGGCAATACCACCCAGGTATCTGGTGGAGACAAAATAGAAAAAGGTTTCCTGCTTTGTCACCCCCAAGCTCCATTTGGATTGACAGAAGCCCTAAAAATCTGTGTATTTCAGATTCACTCTGCTCTTCCTGGAGCTATGGGGTTGCAATGAAGTGGCCCTGCTGGGCTTTCATGAAATTCTAGATTGTATGAACAGTGCTGCTCCAGTAGAAAGCTAATTTTACACCATGGTAAGCTGTTCCAAAAAGATCCTGAGTTTCCATTCTGCTACCTTGATTTTCCTACTAAGAAGCTGGAAGAAAGCATCACACAACTTGAATCTATTCTGTGCAGTTTGCAGCTGTTAAAACAGCAAACTATTTCCCAGAGGGTGTCTGTATTTGTTGTAGAACAGAGTGTGTGAGACAGGGCAGCAGCATCTGCATTGGGCAGCAACAACATCTGCAGTGGGCCTGCTGCACTGGCCTGGGATCCGTGAGACGCAGAGGCTGGCCCAACTCTGACCTGTTGCATGACCTTGGCCACGTTACTTCACCTCTTTGTGCCTTTGCTCCCTTCACACTACTTTATCTGGCTTCCCTGTTTACCCTGTCTGCTCTTTTTGCTGGATATATTTGCTAGAGCCTAGTACAGATGACACAGGCAGAGGCTGATACCTCTCGTCATAATATTATCATTTGCTAGACAGTTTTTGCACAACTCTTCACAATGAAGTGAGGATTGTCTTTCCACAGTAGACAGTGAAACCTAGTAAGAGCAAGTACAGACACTGCCATCATCCATGAACACAGAACGCATGACACACAAATCCTGTCAATTGTTGTCATCTTATCTCTAGGAATCACTGTTTCCACCTCAGGGAAGGCCTTCTTCTGGAGCCCAGTGCCTCTGCAGACAGCTATTGTTGACCTCTTAGACGAGAAACGCTTTAGAAAGCATACTGCCACAGTGAAAACTTCCCGAGTTTCCCTCATTCTATTTCTCTTTCCAGAAATTGTAAGCAAAGTAAAGAAAGCAATTGGCAGCAAGTGGCAGGACAGGGAAATGCTCTGGAGAGTGCAGGAGTGCACAGAGTCTTGGTGACACCAGTGGTCTTTGGAGTACAGGCCAACTCAGCTGGATCATCTGCTTGCTTCCTAACACAGCTGCCTTTAACCAGGCCGGAGTAAAAGATAAACAGCACTTCAACCCCTGCAAAGAGTACCTCCATATGTGCACCATCTCTCCAATTAACAAAGCCCAATGTTTACTTGAGGCTTGAGCCAATTACTGCTGAAGACACACCACCAAGAGCTGGTTCAGCAGGAGACATGCAAATGCATGCTGGAGTACAGTGTTCACATGACGTGAAGGCTGCCGCCCGTGCGGGCTCCTCTGAACACAGCTGTAATTGTCTCTAGCCCAATATTTACCTTCCTGAAGAGAGCAGCCACCCAGCAGCACCTGGCTGCTGTACAAAGCCCCAGCGGAGCTGCTTCCTCTCTGGTTTGTTGTGAAAGAGGAAGGGGGACAGCTAATCATTCTTCCTCTCTATCTGTATCACACAAGTAATCAAACAATTGTTGAAAGTTGGGAAGGGAGGTGTTGGGGCAGGAGGGGAGAAAAGGTCCTTGTGTTAACCTATATGATAAGCCTTGCTCAGCCACAGCTCAGCCTGCCTAGCAGGCGAGGTGATGGGCAGGAGGGGTTTGTTCCTAGCAGTTCACCTGCTGCTGGCTTTCAGCACTTTTTATTCAGTTATTTTGTTTATCTTGGAGGCCTATTGTCATCACCTCCCTGTGCCAGGGCAGGCTTCAGGTGCGGAGCGGTGCACAGGGGCTGAAGGTACAGCCACGCTGGGCAGGAGCTCCCTGCTCCTGCTGTTTATGAAAATTGCTTCCTTTGCTGATAGCGATAAAACCAGGCAAACAAACACTGCTCAAGCTATTGAGCTTGTCTTTCTCCTCGGGACTTGAATTGCGTGGAGCTTTCAAAGCAGTATAAATAGACCTCATTTCCAGTAATGAAGCTGCAGTAGACACAGCAGGTTTGAGTACCACTTGATGACAGGTCCTGTTGTGGGATTACTGGATGAATGGAGGTGCTAAGAACAGGCATTGTTTGCAAGTAAGTTTCAAAAAGACTGCTTCCCATCTTTTGAACTCCCATTTTCAAATGTAAAAATCCTGCCCAATTAAGGCCTATGCAACTTCATAGGATTTTGGACCACTATCCCATTAAGTACATATCACAGAGGCTCAATGCACAGGGGAAGGCATCCTCCCTAACTCTCTTTTGTAAATTTTCTGCAGAATGGGGGTGGAGGGAGGGAGTAACTAAGCAGAACTTGTGGATGTGCCACATTTTTACAGAAGTGCCCAAGGTGAAAACAAAACATACAAGGGACTGTCACTCATTTGTGTGTCTTTAAGAAGGCTTTCACACTACAAAGCAGTCTTTTAGTGTGAATACATCACCTGCTTCCCTGGTATTTACTCCCAGTGTAATAGCGAAACACAGCCACAGCCCTCTCTTATTTATTTTGCTACTCAAAATAAGCCAAATTTTGTATATAAACCAGAATATTTTCCTGATCATTTCAGAAAACTTTTTCTGTACCTCCTCCAGTCTGAATCTACCACGGGTGTGTGAATAAAAGTTGCCCATCTCACTGGTGTTTTTCACACCATGCATGACTCAAACTCTTTCTGGATTGTGACCACTGCAGAAACTCAGATTAAGAGACCATTGCATGGGCAGGGTGGGTCATACCAGGAGAGGTCATCTTGTAATCAGCAAAGAGAGGCAGTTGCACAACCAAGTACAGGCTTTCAGTGATCCAGCCCTAACCAGCAGTGCTAACAGTACCTCCATCACCATTTCAGCTGTTCTCCCCTCTGCTTGAAGCACTTTGCTCTCTCTGCTCTTGAATGCAGCGCAAGAGTGGCTAGCTCTCAGGCCTTCTGTTAGATGCACAATCCTGCAGCCAGCCTCGACCACAGCTGCTCAGCCATCGCTCAGGGAGGGCAGTGTGCAGCTGCCAAGCCTCAGAGCCAGCCTCTGAGAGCCTTGCCATGGATTTCAGCGGGATTTACTACACTGAAATGCAGAAAATTTTGTTTCCTTTAGGATTAGTCTCTTCATTTGCACATACAGTAGTGCACGCTGTCTGGGTCCGCTTCCCTGCACATGGTGCGCAGTCCTTCAGCTACCTTCACCAGGGCTTCCTGCCTGCTGAACACTCACAATTTGAATTCCTTTTATCAGCTAAGCAATTTCCAATTCTACCAGAGCAAAGACCATCAGCAATTTTATCACAGTCAACCTAACTTGGGTTAATTTGTACTGATCATGAATGATTCCAGGTCTTCCAATACAGACTAGTGCTGCTGCAGTGCAGGATTTTTATAGCGCTCTTTGAAATAAAAAGTCACTATTTCACTAGAGGTGTTCTAAGTTTCCATTATAAATGGCAAATAACAAGGCTGAAACAAGGTATGCTGAGGAAAGGATGCCTGGGCAGGAGCAATGGAGCCACCAGAGCCTCCTCAGGGAGCACAGCTGCAGTGCAGGCTCACATCCCACAAGAATAACAGATAAACAGGCACGCTTCACAAGCCACTGGGCACTATATTTCTTCTGATGAGAACCATCCATTTTTCTTCCATCCTCCTCTGTGTCACATTAGCGAGAGGTTTTACAAAGCAAGTCAGGGGACAGGTTTATTTACTCCCAACTGCACTGCATGGCACACAAGTCCATTGGTATTGGTTACAAATGACCCCGGGTCCTCCATTATGGGCTAATGTCTGCAGCCTTCTGACCTCCGGAAGTGCTTAAGGAAGAGCTGCAGTAAATCAGAGCAGCACTTAGTTGCGGAGGAAGAAAGTTCCCCCTTATCAATCTGCCAGTGGGAGAGGAAGAACTGGCTGGGCTGCTGGAGGGTAATGTGCTCTCAGTTACTCAGAAAACTCTACAGACAGCAGTGGCCTTTGCATCTGTGCTTTGCCACTAAGGGCTGTTAGAGCTGAAGCCAGGAGGAGGTAAGCCTGGTTGCATTTCTCTTTCAGCCTAGGCTGGTAGGGGAAATCACAACCACTCACTCCATAAGGTGAGTCCTGTGTGCACAGATCAGCTTCTGTAGTCAACCAGTGCAAACAAGGGCTACATTAAATACAGCTCAGCTAGAACCAGCATATGTTCCTCTGCTTTTGATTTAAATTTCGCTAGAGCCAGCCGCACTGCACTGGCCTGAAGAGAGCTGCAGAAGCTGCTGCAGATGCTGTATCCATCAGACGGATGACAAGGTCTGAGGGCTTGCTCAGGCTGCCGTTACAAGTGGTTTTCAGGATTTCACCAGAGGACCAGTCTTCATCGTGGTGAGAATAGCCAATGTGGTAACTATCCTAGACAGAAGTTCCCTTTGGAGAGTCAAGGAGTGGAGAACTGATAATTTGCACTTTTCCTAAACCAGGTTAGGTCAGCTGTTAGCCCGCTCAGGAGATGTCTATACAGGCCACTACTTGGCACAGATACTCTTCTACTGCTTTCACCTGAGGGATGTCTGGTCTCACACTGACTCTACCGTAAAGTGAAGGCTGTATTTCAGGAGCCTGCACTAAGGGCTATAATCTATCTTTACAACTCGGCTTCTTACCTGAGAATACGAGCAGTCTGTGCAGTCTGAGTAAATTTGTCATTGTGAAGTCAACCTGAGGATGCTATTAAACACCCTGTGTGTCAGAGCATGTGGAATTACAGGAGGAAGCAATAATATAACCACAAACCACCACACTTGCAAATCATCTTAACTACAAGCAGTTCTTCCTATGAGGGTGGAAACAAGAACATTTGCCACATCCTCTGTGCCGACAAGTGGAGCCCATAAAGAGGGCACAGAGTTGGGAGAGTGTTACTGAGCAATGCTCCCACCCCTGCAGTCAGCAGGGGATTTCCAAACTAGTAACAAGCAGCTCTTAGGGAAGGCCAAAGAGCACTGGGATGTGGACCAGGTGCTTCTCTGCTCTGGATAGGCAAAGAAGAGGAGAAGATTAAATACAATAAATAATAAAAAGTCAGAATAATTAAAAACTCTGCTGTCCTAGAAACAAATGAAAACGCAGCTGATCAGCTTGCTCAGCTCTGGAGAAGGCTTGAAGGTCCAACATCCCATCTACATTCTTCATCACAGAGCAAGAACACCACCCAACATGAAAAGCAAGGGAAGAAAATGGAATGCAAGGATTTTTAATGTAATCAAATGTGTCATGTGCCTAAAAAGTGTTCTGCTTTATCACATACATGTATGCATAGATTGCTTTATACGTGTTTTTTACTTCTGCAAGTCTCCAGAACAAACACTGCAATTTTACTCTCCCATAACTGTTTCTTGGCTCCTTCTACACATTCCAGTACAGCACCATCACAGATTCACTACAGAAAGGACTTATTTGATCAGCTGATCTAGTTTACTGCCAAACTACCATTGTTCTCTATTGTATGAGGGCTAACTCTTCTGGAAAGATGGGATGTAACATCCAGCAAAAGGAGAGGCTCTGTCCTTCAAGATACAGGAAATACTACCAGAAATAATACTTTTTTTTCTGGCAGAGCTTAAGTCCAAGCCGTACAAGAATCAGGGCCAAGGGTGCAGAATCATCTCCTCATAACAACTTGCTAGGTCACCCAGAGAGGCTTTTTGTGGCTTAAGTCCTTTGGGGGTTTCATATTCTATTGTGAAAGGAAGTTTAAAGTGGGGAGGGTTTTGTTCAGCTATAGTTAGAGACAGGCCAAGACCAAAACCTTGTAATTACAGAATCCCAAATCTTGGAAATGTCCACAGATGTATTCACCCTTCACAGTTCAGACCCAATTACATAAGGAACAGTAATAGGGTTTTTTAACATGCAAATATTAAGCTCAACCAACCACACAAACGCAGCGACTGCAGAAAGTGCAGTGTGTTTCTACGTGTGCAATGCAGACAAATGTTTTCCAAAAGAGTCAGCAGCATCCACCGGGAGCCTGGATTCTCAATTCAGCCTGAAAACAGCAAATGTGACACTCCATTTCTCCACATCTCGAAGTGCTTGTTTGCTGTTTACTTTGTGTTAAAGAAGTATCAAGCCACAAGATCCAGTCCTGCAAATTCTGCCACTTTTGACATGACAACTGTCCCTCTTCCCCATAGTGATAACGACTTTGAAATTCATTTGGCATTTCAGTTTCCTTCCTGCTTCTTTCAACAGCTACACAAATGATGTCAACACATACAGAACAATAGCGTATCATGAGCTGATAAGCACAAAATGAACAGAAGCCTGTTCCACCGGGCAATTCCCAAAAAGAGACTTGCATACATTTAAAAGTTATAGAATCAATAATTCTCACGGAAACAAGGGAGCCAGAATATTGCTCTGTTCTTTTGTGTTGTAGGCCCCAGATGCTGGGATCACTGGTTAGAAATTATGCAGACAGATCTTGCAAAGCAGAAAGCTAAGCTGAGCAGACCTGAGCTTTCTAAGAGGGAAAACTGAGCTGTTCCACAGCTGTCTCAGTCCTCACAGTCATCAGGGGTTTTACCTTCTGCTATGCCTGAAGGAAGGAGCAGGACCACAGCCCAGCTCACCACACTGAATACACATACATGTTGTATGACATTTACACTTCAAGCCAGAGGACTTTCCATACAAATACACTGTAGAATAAATCACAGAAAATATCATGTTCTTAAGAGGTTTCTTGGTTTATCTTCCTCAGTGCAAAAGTGGATTCAAACATTTCTCTAACAACAACCACAACAAAAGAATAGCAAAATAAAGCACAAATACAAGCTCAATGTTAGTTTTTGTAGTGGAGATATTTAACATCAGTTTTGTATTCTGGCAGCTCAAAATCCTGGGACTGTCCATTAAGACACTCTCTAAAATGAAATAAAAATTGCAACAACTCTGTACCCAAAGAAAAGTATCAATGAGGCAATGAACTCATGGCACACGGTCTCTGGCAGTAGAGATATCTTTGCCTTTCACTGCTTCATTCTGTTGCCAGAGCACCATTGTAAGAGTGTTGGTTTAAATCAGGATCATTCAGTGACAAGATTTCTAACAAAAGCAGTTTGGGAGAGGGGAGCAGGAGGGAAATACATGCACTGCTAACACTGAGCCACCACGCTCGTGCCCAGCAAGGGAACCCAGCCAACAGCACCCTGGGGAGACCCTTTCAAATACAGCATGTGGAAGAACGATGCCAAGGGGCTCTTCAGTCCCACTCTATAAGCACTTCTTTAAGCCTCCCCCCCCTCTCTTTTCTTGAACAAGCAGTTTGCTTTCATGAGCATACTCACCCATCAGCTGTTTAACAGCAAAATGTGGACAGTTTTAACATGGGCACTTCAAACACCAAGGGCATGTGAGCTCATGCTAGGATTTTAAGTCTCTAGAACAGGAGTGAATGTAATATAAGTGTGCAAAGTAACTTTTCTATAAATATGAATAGGTTGAATTTGAGAGCTCTGAAAACTTGATACCGCCAATGAAATCCTGCTACTATGAAGACACTCAGTCTTTGCTCCCTCCCATATGAAACCATTTTAAAACCTGTTTGCTGACTGGTTTTACAGTTACTGTAAAGTGAGAAAACTTCCAAATTCACACTTCCCCTAGTACTTTTGCCACGGAGAATCTTTTTGCAATTAGTCTGGTTTGTAATGGAAAACAGATGAAAGTAGAAATTAAATCAAAACCTTGCCACATATCTAAGGTGTTTTCATGCCATGCATCCCAAGAAGTTTTCCCAAAACCAACAACATTAAATTAAAAGCTCAAATATTTCTACCAGACCCAACAAATGCAGATTAAGCATAAATTTAAACGGGAAGCGAAAAGATTTTTCCTTCTCCTCACCTGCCAAGTCTTCAAAGTTCAGGGCTCTGTGTTTCTCTTTCAACACTTAGCAGCAGAAACACCTAGGGTTGAGTGGAGAGATTTCCTCCTCACACTGGCATTATTCATTATTTCTGAAGTGTCGACAAATGTCTTCAACACTATACAACACACACAAACAGAGAGTCCCTGCCCCAACGACTTTACAGTCTGAGGCTGTTATCTTTGTTCTGCTTTGGTATATCACCACAGATTTCAACAGGGCACCATATGAGCCCAATTCAGCTTCTACCAGCAGTTTTCCACTGTTCTTAATAGGAGCTGGACCAGCCCCAGTCAAACCTAGCTACAGAATTAGCTATTGCAGGAGAAAGTGGAGTTCTTGGCAATGCCTGCCAACAGCAAACCACCTGATTCTCAACAGTTTGGTTTAAATTAAGTGTGTATTTGAATGTTTTCACACGTAATACATTTTGAGAGCTTAAAGAGCTCCCTTTCACTGTATCTTTCAACCACAGCAGTGCTACAGATCAACCAGCAGTAGACAATTTCTGAACCAAGGCAGACTGGCAGCTACACTAACAGCTCCAGCTGGTGGAAGTTGGTGAAAGTTTTGTTTTCTGGAATTTTGTGCTAAATTTTCTGCCAGGACATTTCACACACTGGAAATGTGTATTTTCGCTGACATTTTGAGAGTCTCCAAGTGTTCCTGCAAATATATTAAGAAATTTATTCCAAATTCAATTGCCACAATTTCTGCACATCCAAAATTCTGCACTGAGTTGCAATCCATGATTTTTCCCCAGCTGTATTTTGTGGAAGAGAGAACACAGTCACAGTCCTGTGCACTAACACACCCAAAAGGTCATACGAGGATAGTACCAACTGGAGACATTACCCTTCTGGCTTATGATCTAGCATTGGTCTTTCTCAACATTCACATGGAAGCCAGACTTGATTTTAAACCTGGTAATAATCACTTATTGCAGTTCAAGCAGCATTCAGATCCACAAATGAAACACATTCCAGCTAAAAGCAGAATGGACTTTACTGCTACAACCAGGGAAAGAAGCATCTTAAAGCTACAACTTGTCCTAACTCCGACTGATTCATACCACGCCAAAGCCCAGCATCAGTACATCCAAATGCCACAGCTTACAACAGACTGAACTCATCACTCCGTAAACCAGATTAAGTTCAGACAAAGACCATGTGAAATGACTGATAAAATTCTCCAGTTCACAGAGCATCTTCAAAGTCATAAGCCAGTGGTGTCCCCACCCAAAGCCCTCTCCAGCCTACCTGGTGCCGTCTTCAGGTAGTGATGGGTCCATAAAGGCTTTCTTGCCTATTGAAATTTGCTGATATGCTCTCTCTTCCAGATAAGACATGTCCATTAACTGCTGTTAATATCCAGGCAAGATGCTAGGTGTTCCCCTCCTCTGTCCTCCAGCTTAGAACTGCTTCTTACAGTTATCTCTGGTTACAAGTAGTATTTTCCTGAATTGCTCAGAGATGTCCTCCCCTTGGAGGGACAACAAGTCCAAGTGGCTTCCACTCTCTTCCTCAAGCACTTGGCTCAGTCACTCAGCCACTCTGGAAAGCAAAAGTCAAGATCATAAGACTTCTATGCAACAGAACTGCCAATCAGTTTACCATAAAATGTGAAAGTACACTGCAAAAGTTTGCTATGGCAATTTTTATGTTCAACACAAGTAAATTGCTGCCTGATCCTTTTTAATGGCCTTTTTTTTTTTTCCTACTTCATTGATATTTTCAAAATTTTCAAAACAAACTGAAGCAATAAATAGCTTTCATTAGAAAGCATCCAGTCTGGAAACACTGCTTGGGGATTTAATAGGGTAGCTACTTGTCTACAGTGTATCAAAACACTTCACTAGTTTCCTGAACTAAGTTTTAGCTTGTACTTAACTCCCTTGTTTTTGAAAAGCAGAACCTCAGATGCTTTCTCTCCCGTAGCATCATCCCACTGATTGCACACTCCATGCAGAGCTGAAAGGACCAGACACAATGCTCATCTGTGTGCAATGTATAATTCAAGATAATCTTTTTCCATCCTGAAATGCTCTGTTTATTGTGGAACCACTCTGGGATACAAGCCTAGTATTTGATTGGTTATCTGGATAAGAAAGGGTTTTTTTTGCCACATCTTTCAGAAGGGAATGGAGTGTTCCAAGATGCATTTGATTTAGGTTATTGTGAAAATGGGACACACTATGAAGGTCATAGGCAAGCTTAGTTTCTGAGTGCTTATAAAATTTTGGATACCCAGGCTCAGAGTACGAGTCCAAGTTCTATATAGAAGCTACCTTCAGCTTGAAGGAAATAAGCACTCCTGGAGAACCAAAGACTAGCTGATTTTCTTTATAAACCCTTTGGGTAAGAGAGACATGGTCTACACTTTCACCATCTAGAAATAACCTCCTCTCGCTCCCCGCTTCCATTTCCCTGTCTCCTACCTCCCACTCACCCATTTCCCATAAAAGATATTTCCAGACACAACTGATTTGAAAACTCAAGATTATTCTGTTAAAATTGCTGACTTTGGACTTGGGACCCCTAGCCAGATTGGGACAATCCCCTCAGGTCCTTTCTTCTGCTAATTTATAGCAATTTTTGTTGAGACAAGGAGTTATGGTCTGTAAAAGGCTTGCTGTCAGCCTCTCATAAAACCCCAGCGCCCTGTCAGAGGAGGGACGGAGCCTGGGAAGAAAGTTTGAGCAGTGATCAGCTGGTTTCCAGATGGGTGGCCTTCTACACACTGTCCAATCCCATGGGTCCAATAAACCAGTCCTGATTTTGCACTTTAAAAAAACAAAGACACAAACCCTCCTCTACTCTCAGTCAGGGTTTTGTAAACATGCTCCCAGTCTCTGTGTCAAATTTATTAAGAAGAAACCCATTCTGCTGTCTCTCCCTTTCTCTTAGCATGCATATGGCAGCCCTTTTTGCTCCAGTTTCTTCCTTTACATGGGGTGGAGAGCCTTGCATCATGATTTACATCCTTCTGGGTTGTTTTCCCATCAGAAATAAAGGAAGGGGCAAACAAGTCAGAAAGTTGAAGGATTGGCCTCCAAGGTATGAAACCACCCACATGAGGCAATGTTTGTTCTCAGTCTGGCATAAATTCTCTTCTTGTTCTGTCCTCTCTATCTTAACAAACCAAAAGACCACATGATTAAAGCCGTAAAAGGTTGGTCAGCTACCATGGTTGTCAGAAAATGACATACTTCTGAGTATGTGAGGCTGCTGCTTCTGAAACAGCACTGCCACAGAATCAACATGCTACTGCTCAGAGGACATGGCTCTGCCTCAGAGCAGAATGCAAACTTACCTACACACCTTGACTTCAGGACTCTTCTAAATAGGGAAATCTCTATCAGCCTCTGGACAACTATTCATTCAGCTAACATGTCTATCTGTCTATACTGTGACATAGATAACTTTCCTTTTATTTAGCCCAAATATCCCTTTTACTTTCAGCTCATTACTCTTGCTGATACTGCCTTCAGCACTGCAATGATTTCACACTTGGCATTATCCCCAGGGGAACCAGAGATGGCTGTTGTGGCTTCTGTGCCTGGCGGATGTCTCAGTGTGAATATTCAGGCTTTGGACTTCCCATATAAAGCTGCAACTTTGAAGCCAATTTTGTTCTTCTCTAAACTCAGTCTATAAGCATTACTACTTCTACATAGGAATGATTAGGACTGGTCTCTCAACTGTCCTATTAAGATGATGACCCTGATTATAACTATTCAAAAAGTGCAAAAATAGAAAGCATAGTTGTAGGGGGAGACCAATTCTCTTCACAAAGAGTAGGAAGATGTCAGATTTCATTAAGATCTAGAACTAAATTTGTGGGCATCATAAATGTCTGCTCACTAAAAGACATAGTTATAGGCGATCCTGGAACTTGAGTACTTATACTTCTTTTTACTGAGGAAATCAGTGGAAAATATGCTAAGGAACAGACTTACTGCATGGGTAAATATGGGATAATGGTACCACTGATCCCTTAGAGCTCTCTGAAGGATTTGCTGTGCGTATGGGTAAGGATGATCTAGCTGATATTGTTTAAATGTTTGGGACTTTTTCAAAGAAAAACTTTCAAGAAGGTCTCTTACCAAAGATTCCCGATGTGTCATGGTGGGAGAAGGAACAATCTCTTGTAGATTTTGTTAAAAGATAGGGAATTCATTTATTACAGCAGAACAGGATTGCTAAGCCTATTCCAAAGGCCTGTCCTGGCGTCTCTCCTGCACAACTCATCCATAACAGTGCGGGAAAGGGGTGATTAAGAAAATGACATTTGCAATAGATTCCAAATCACTCAAGATTGTCAAACCTGAAACTGAGGGTGATGCAGTATAGTGAGATCACAAACAACTAAGTATGGAAGTGCCAGATTGAATTACATTTCAATAACTACAAAGTAAAGTACATGTGGGTGAACCCAAACTCCATAAACACTTTGATATGTCTGGGTTAGGTATTACCACTGACTTTTAACAAGAGATTTAGAAATCCCTGGGGGTAGTGCACTGAAGACATCAACTCAGTACTTGTCCTTGGTAAAAAAACCCAAACCCAATAATGTTAGAAATTGTTAGGAAATAAACAGAGAACAGAATAGACATGAGCCTTGACCACTGCCCCTGTGCTGTTCATTCCTTCTAAAGGGATACAAGAGACCCAGGAAACATACAGCAAATAACAATAAGGATGAACAGAAAATAGCTTCCACATAAGGCAAGACTAAAGAGAGAGGACTTTTCACCTGGAAAGCAGACAAGGACAGGGGGATACAGTAGAGGTCTTTAACAAACTCGCAAATGTGACTTCCCAGTTGACCAGGCAAAGTTGGGGGACCATTCTTGAGCTTAAATTAAACGTGTGCTTAAGTATGTGGCTCAGGCAAGGCTCAAGCTCTGCCTGTTGTACCTCAGTCCCCCTTTCCCACCTTCATATTTTAGGTTTTACCCAGCTCAGAAAATGACAACACCGGAACCCCCTTTCATGCAGTGGTTCTTGTGTGGTAGCACAATGCAGAAATGAATCGGTGACTAACACTGCCTGGGAACAGTCCTATGCACATTAATATATTTCATTGAAAATTTACGTAGGCAAAGGCAGAGATGCCAATACGTTGCTAGATCCCTTGTAGCACTAAATGATTGGTGGCCTAAAATACTTGAAAAGCTTCTTTCAAATTCCAAATCCATAGGCTCAAAAGGAAAAAATATTTCCCTCCCTATTTCCCCTCTATATAACATTCTATGGCAAAGCAATTTACAAACCAGAGGCACATTTTTGCAAACAATCCCACGTGTAATATTTTCTCATGGGAATAGATCTGCAGATTTTGATGCATTTTGCTAGTGGTAATTGTTTGCAGCATTCAGAGTGCCTCAAAACTGCAATTTTATGCAAGTTAAAAAAAAAAACCTTTGCAAAACAGTGAGACCTCTGCCCATGTAAAGACAGAACAAGGTCTTTGGCAGGAACCCTGAAATGCAGTCACTCCTGGGAGACAGATTACAACCAACTGGCAATGATCAAAACCAAATCATCACCCAAGTAGTGAACCTGAGGTCTCCATAAGGCAAGGCTTCTCTGCAGCAGCTACACCACATCTTCAGCAGGAGAGAATTCACAACTCTCCATCATTTCTCTGATATATCCATTAGAAAAATTCAGATTTGCTTGCCATGACTTGCAGCCCCCCTAAAGACTATGACCAGTTTCCCATGGTCAGGATTTCACTCTCAGCTATAACCAAGCCTTTAAATACAAACATGTCCAATGAATAATTACAGCATTTTCCATCAACACAAAATTCATCAACCTCAGCAACACTGACAACCTTTATTAGAACAATTAATTTTCAGTGGAAGCCTGTAGGAACCTCAGGGTGTAAGACTAGGGTTAGTACTATCTTTTTGGAGGTACATAATACCCTCAATTAGGTGCACTGAAAAGTAGAGCTACTTCACAAAGGATTAATGCTTCATATCAGCTATTAATCTTTCACTGCTGAGGTTCAGGATAGCCACAAAGTGTTCTTATCAACCCTTCCCGTACAGATCTCCCCATCTGCAGTATTTGCCACCAATTTTTAAGTACAGTAGACTCAAGTTTTCCAGGGAGCAGCCATCACTCCTGTGCTCCCTTTGGAGTGACTACTGGAAGCCAAAAGCATTTAAGCAAAGATAGATAAAATCAGCAGCACCCAATGTGGGTTCTTTCTGGTTTCCTGTAAGTAAACAGACATGTTTACAAGGGGCTGTACATTCACATCAATCATAAGGTGACTTTGTTTACAGTAGAGGAATTTCCTGCAGGCTTTTGCTGTCCTGGTTTCTTTCTCTTTGTATTTACTTTTGTTCAAATGCAATTTAAAAAAAAGCCATAGGTACTCCAGCTCAATTCAGACTGTGACACACTGAAATCTGAGGCAGGCTATAATTCATGCCCAGATTTAGTTGTTCTTTTTCTTGTTTGTTTGTTTAAGCTAACACATGCCTCTGCATTAAAAAGCCACTTTTCTCTACCCATCCAATTCATCTACACCTGGCAAGAAAGAAGCTTTGATTTGTTTCCCCATAAAGAACTGCTTTTCTCAGCAAGCCCACAAAACAGGAGTAGCCCACCTAACACAGGGATTGGGCTTTTACTTCAGGCATCTGAGAGACAGATACCTCAAAGGAGTTAAAGTCAAAATGTTAGTGAATGCACTGAAAGACTGGCATTAATATCAGC
Organism: Coracopsis vasa; assembly: GCA_026283785.1. Classification (NCBI taxonomy): domain Eukaryota; kingdom Metazoa; phylum Chordata; class Aves; order Psittaciformes; family Psittacidae; genus Coracopsis; species Coracopsis vasa. The sequence goes on from JANHGB010068325.1 coordinate 57,246, forward strand.
TGAGCAGCCGGGATTAAGATGTTCTGCTGCCATGAATCAGAGTAAAGCATTTCTCCACCCCTTGACTGAGTAAAAATTTACTTCAGTAGGGATTTAATTTGAAGAATCACTGCAGAATGTGGCTGCAAGATTCAGAATTTGGACAGGGGATTGTGTCTCAATATCAAGTTCCTGATTTTCTGTGAAAGAAGCCCCAGAGACCAAACATCTCTACTGCAGCTTTTTATCTGTATGCACCCAGAAATTAATATACCCAAAATCTGAATTGAAGTAGCTGCATGGACAATTCTGCATAGCAGAGCTAATGTGCTGCAGTGAGCCATGGGGCAGGGGGAAGTTGCAATCCTATTGTCTTCACTTTTCCTCTCTGATTTCTCCCTAAAACCCCAGCTGTGCCCAGAGAAACAGACCTGATACGCCTGATGCACGGACATGAGTGAGGCACACAGCAACAAGAAGCTATATGGTTCCTGTCTGCAGTGAGCTTAGGCTTTAGGAATTTCTTTCCAGCAGTTTCCAATGCACAAGCCATGATTCGTATAAAAATCAGCCTGTCTTTGTTAGCATCTGTTAGCAAGAATGTCAGCTAATCAATACATTTTTATTGCCAGATACCTACAGGGCTGGAATAGACACTATTGCTGACACTATTTTCAGTGTTTTCCTTACAACTCATTCCTGGAAGCAGTTCTCCTTCATCTTGTGTGGCATCGTTACACATCTTCACCGATGCTTATCTAGCTCCATAAATCTGCAAATGCCCTTCCAGACAGCAGCATCCTTCTGGACAGAATGTGGAGCTCACAGACCTATCTCGCTCCATCCCATCACCTCATCCTGCCATGTTGTTACCCACAGGTGGGTCAGGATTCAGCACTTCATGGTGGTGAGGACCCCCACAGTTGACTCCACTGTCCTCACAGAGCAGCTTCCCTGCTGTAGGCAATGAGAAGGAACAGCCAGTACTTGGCAATGCACAACAAACAAATCTTCCCAATCCTGTAATCCAATTTACAAAGTAGCACCTCGTACCACATTTGTGCATCACAGGTGAATAGAGCCATAAGCCACATCTGTTAGCAGCCCTTCCTGCAACCATAGACCTCTGCAGAGCTATTTGGCACATTGGAGAATACTTGTTAGCAAGCCTGGAACTGCCTCCTGGAAACTTCCCAGCCTTTTTGCTTCTCCAGACACCTCTTCTCACTTCCCAGGTATCTGTGTGTTTTTCCCTCCCATACACTGGCAGAGCCCTGGGTTCCTCAGTGCACTGTGCTTTTGAGGAATCCCAGCTGCACACACACAGGGCAGAGATTAACTGGCAAGTGGTGCTAAGCCCCAGGTGATTTTTGTACCACAAACGCTGCTTCCCAGGAGGATGTGTAAAATGGAGCATCAGGCACTCTCAACCAACCAGAGAGACTTGTAATCTCCCCCTGCCCCTGACCTCTTGGCTTTAGCAAGTCATTCATCTCTCAGGATCCTGTCCTGCACCTTAGCTATTGACCTGCTGAAACAGCACGGTTAAGGCACAAGCTCCAAGTTCATGTCTCAGCTCTGCTTTTCAGATTTCCTTTGAGATTATATCCAAATCAGTCTTTCTGAAGCCGTGTCCCAATCTGGACATGGCAATGCCAGCTTCTGCATGGAAAAGCATGTGGTGTCGTGACACCAGAGTGGGAGCAGGAGAAGGCAGTCACAGAATGTTTTCAAAGATGCCCATCTCCAGTTACCAGCTACAGAGGGCAAGGTCTGTCTCCTTCCACATGCTGGTAAAACCGAGGATCCACTGTGACATGTCCCTTTGCATTAATGCATTAATGCCCTGCACTCCATAAATAATAACGTATTGGTGAATGGGGCAGGGTAAATCCAAACTTGCAAAACATACTCAGCAGAATAAGTACCAATTTTATAGGATATACTATCTCTGAAGGGAATAAAATTAAGATAAAATTCACCTACTCACATTTCCAATTAACTGAATAAGTCAATATCATTTGAAGAAGGGGACACACAGTACCACGCACGCTTTGGGAAACACATCAATATCAACAGTATCTTGGAATAACATATTTAAGAGAATTAATTTAATTCTGAATACTGTCTTGCCTCAGGACCAGTTTCTATTTGTCCCAAGACATGTTGAAACAATAAAGAACATTTTCTCACCAAGCCCCTGCAAAAAATTTTCTCTTAAGGCTTTAAAAAATTGGCAAAAAGCCTTCTGCAACAAAACTGGAAATCCTCCTCGTCGCATAATCATCCCACTGCCTCAGAAATCCAAATGGGATTTGGTAACTTAGAAAAACTTACATGTTTGAAACTAGGTCCTTTTCTCGTAAAGACAAGTGACCACTCTCCCTTTAACTGAGTGACAATGCTGAGCAAATCTTCTGAGAGTATCTTCTCAAGAGTAATAAGCAAACAGATGATTTCTTTAAGTACTTGAACACTATATACTGATGAAGCATGTGCTGTACTTGACAGGTAGGTTGTGATACATTTGTTTAGCTGCAGGGCAATTAGATTCTGGGGCTCCAAGGTGCTAACACAACCCACGGGATCATCAGGTATTTTGAAGGTTCAGAAATAACCAGGAAATCATAATAAATATCCAAATGTTTGGCATTTGCCTTACATTAACCAGCCATTAACCAGCCCAACAAATCATCTAAATATACCTGAATGTACATTAAACTCTGGTAATCTTATCAAAATGGGGAAGCTGGTCAAAATGAAGAGTTACTGAATCATGTCTGGCTGCAGCTCTGAATTCTTTGAAGGAAAGTGACAGAAGTATAAGAAGCCTGCTTCTTTTGTGAACCTCTTTAGAGCAGTATTTGTCACACGGAGATACTGAGGAGAAGGAACACAGCCTTGGTACTCCATGTGCCCTGATATTCTGCATGGAAATACTAGGTGGTAGCCCGACATTCATCAGACAGCAGAAGGAAAAACATGAGTTCCAGCAAATTCTTTTTTAAATTACTGGTTTGTGGAGAAGACCATAATGATTGCTTAGCAAGGTGCAGGGGCATTATGGAATAGCATAGGATAAAAGGACTTTCGATAGATCTCTTTGGTAGTGTCTGCACAGCTAGCTAAGAGGCAACCAGTAGCAGGAAGAAGAAGAAAGTGAATTTCAGTGTATCAAAGGCACTGGAATTATTGCCATCCTGAGGCATCATGGATACAGAGTAGACTCACTGAAGGAAAAGAAAAAGCAGCAGAGTGCAATGACTCCTCTCGTATATGTACTCAAGACCTATACAGAAAACACATCAAAAGCACCTGCATGGTTTGGAGCCTCCTGGAGGCACACTACATGCAAAGAGAAGGTAGTTAATCTATCCTGTAGACATATACAATGTGCACTAGGGATAGGGGTAATAGAGAAGAAAAATGATTGAACCCAAAGCAATGCAGTAGCTGGAGAATGTCTTCCTCATCTTTGTTCCTCCCTTTACTTATAAGTAACCTAGTGAGCTTCAGTTACTTATTTCATCAGAGAAGGCACAACCTGGGCCAGGAAGATAAATGAGCTAAGGCTGGTTTGCATGTTTAAAGTACAGTGGGCAGCAGCAGACAACTAAGCATTTTGGTCTTTCTCATCCCTGTAAGAAAAGGGTTTCTACAACTTTTTAAGAGAAGCAGAAAGATCCTCAGTGTTCCAGTCTCCTGACATTGTTCACGGTTAATATTTGCATAGCAAATCCTGCATATCTGAAATTTCCTTACCCAGACTATGTGCATGCTCACACCTGACAGCAATTCTGCTGTATTTGCTGTCATAGAGATTGCTTGGCAAACATTGGAGATACAGCAGCAAACTCCGCTATCATTCTGTTAGGAATCTAATCAATTCACATGTTTTTACTTAAGCTAATGTAAAAAATATTCAAGTGTTCTTCCTTTCCCCACCCTGTTACTGATTAAAGTTTATGACAAGCTTCACAGACTTCCTATCTCTGCCCATCTACTAAAACCATTTTTCTAATGCACTGGTGCATGTGGTACAACCATTTGTGCCATCCTTTGGCATTAGTTCAGAAAAGTGTTTCAGCACATGGTGTCCCTCTGAGGACAATACCAAAGCGAAGCTCATGCCCAGACACTGCTGTGCTGTACCAGTGAATGAAGTTTTTTAGCTGTCAGGGTTGAATGATGATCTTGAGCCCCTGCACCAATGGGCAGTCTTCTGCCTCAGAGTTTGGTGGCTGTTGCAGCTTTAGTCTACTGGCAATTCAGGGCTGTTGCAAGACTGGAAGCGGAGCAGGGAACAACTGGTCCAGGGCTCTTCTAACCCTTATGTTCGGGTTGTCCGCTGCTACACAGGCAAGCTGATGTGGCACAGAGGTCCGGTAGAGTGCAATATAGAGGTAGTGTTGGACTCCTGGGGGGCACTGGTTATCCCAACAGAGAAAGGGTCACTCCTGCACTGTGCTGTCTGCCAGTGCTGGGATCCCCCCTCCCCAAGCTCTGCTTGTCTTGTCAGACTAAGCAACTGTAACATTTGAATAGTGTGTCAGGTCATTACACACAGTTCTCTGTGTCTGGTGGCATACCCTAGGGAGAGCACATGACTGCAAATACGCTCCCCCAGGTGGCAAACAGGAAAGTGGATCTCCACTACAAAAGTGAAAAACCTCCTGATGTCAAGCTGTGGCTGAAGAGAGATTCTCTTCATGCATAGCCAACCGCCTTCCAAAACCAACCCAAATGTCCTTCATTTTGATCTTTACCAGGAATTATTAGTATCCCTCCAGGAGAAAATCCACCTCCTGTATTCTCTTTCCAGCTGGCTCATATTCACTCATGTTCTGAATATCCCACTGGATTCTTCTAACATTTTACAAGGTGGCAGCTTAAATTCCTATAATCCATGACCCCAGCTATGAAAAACAATATTTGGGGACAGGGCAGCCAAACTACAAAAGAAGCAGCCTCTAAATGTCACTGCAGCTTCACAAATGAGAGTTTGCAAATGTCCAGAGATCTGGCTGCTCTCATGTAAAAGCTCCTGATCTGAGATTTTCAAGCTTCACATCTGTTGAAGCTTGAAAGAGGTTGGGAGAAGGGGAACATGTACAGCTATGTGAAGCCTCCATTTGCAACACTGCCAGTGTACATTTACCACCTTGAATATATCTCAAGCAGGAGAAAAATCTAATGGAACGCTCTCTTATGTCTGCTCTGCTCAGGAAACTGTAAAAAGCAGCACAATTTCTCTCTAAAATCCAGATTAATGAGTTTTTTTTCCCCAAGAAAATGGAGGTTTCCCTGCTCTGGAAATGCTGGTTTCCAAAAGTAATTGGTCAGCTAAAAGGTGGGGGCTGATGTAAGAAACAGTCTTTCTTTATACTGGGGCAGCTGAGATGGGCAGCCAGCTGGTGACTTACCTCTCTCCTCCCTAAGCATCTCCACAAATGGGTTTTTAAACAGCTCTAGGTTAACCAATTAACAAACATTGTCTTAATTCATTATCTCTCCAAATTGGAGAAGAGGTGGAAACTTAAAGTCTGGGTGAAGATCGAAGTACTACTTACTGTGTATAATACAAGAGAACTGAGTGAAGAACTAGATAAAACTAATAATGAAGTAATAATTAATAACAAATCTGTCATAACCTTAGCAACACCATATCATCTGCCAGCAATATGTTTTAAATGCCATAGATATAAACCTCTTCAGTGTGTTAGATTTCGATTTCTTCACTATTCAAACACAGTTGTCCCTGAGACTACCTTGTCCCAGACAAAACCGCAATTTTAAAGTGTAAGTCATGAATATCCTCATGGATATAATGATTCTCAGCAGCATTTGGCATTACAGCCAAGGTCATTTTTTCACTAGCTAGTAGGGGATCCCGAGTGACCTGTAAGTACAAGTCTATTACAAACCTGTAGGTCTTAAATGAGCTAGCAGCACATACCGTCTCCAACCTTTTAGGGTGAGTGTAAAGATGCCTCTTAGATCAGATCCTCAAGATAGCCTCGGGATACTGATGCATTCAACTTTGGAATTCATGCCAAACCAACCCCAAATAAAAATGCTGTGGAAAAAAAACCCCAAAACAACAAGTGCCCGGTTGGGAATGAGAGTGCCAGAATCACTGGAGTTATTTGCTGGGAACACAGCTTTTAGAAATTACAGGCTCATTTAAGGGGTGCATGTGGGTCTCAATAAAAGTACTCTTAATTATCAAAGAGCTGAGAACTGGCAAATGCTTCATGTAAGATTAGCTGAGACCAAATCTCCAATTTTATATTTTTGTTGTTGGGAGTAACATGATACAGTGATCTTAAGGGACACATTTCCCGTAAGTATCTTGGGTTGTACCTTCACACTCTAGTGCATGGTTATTGCATAAGCAGTATTGTATGTGCAGCTCTACCATCTAGGTGCAAAATCTGCACTTGCTATATTTGGAGGCAGAGTAGAAAGCCAGTTGGCATCTCCCCTCCTTCCCCACTCAAGATGCCCCTTTATAGCCCAGCAATCACCAAGTACTAGACCATACCTTTAATCAGTCACTCATCTTGACTCAAGTGTTTGTAAGGGCTCCCATTAGTCCATTTTCCTGTGTTTCACACTGCCAGCATTTGAGCTCCCATTAAACTGAACCAAGGAGACATTTAAACGTTACAGATCGTGTCAGGCTACTTTATATTTAGAAATCAGCCTCAGGCTACAACAGTGCCTGAGATGCCTAGCTCCCTTCAGACCAAAGTATATAATGTATCCCCCACAAATCGCTTGAATTACAAAGTAATATTGCATAGTCCCCAAAAGCTACACAGAAGAATGAGGCTTCCAATGAGCCAAAAAAAAAATAATGTCAGGAAACAGAAGACATGGCCCTAACCACATGTAAAATCCAATCAAAGAGTTGTTCTGGTCATTGGAAAGCTGGTTTTACAAATTATTAGATCATTTTCCTTTATATTTTATAATTAGTTGCTTGCCTTTATTTCACAAAATACTTTTCTCATGCTCTGGCTTAAAGGTTACCCTGAGCTGATAAAAGATAAACCTGATCTGCCTACAAGATAAATCTAGAGAGGAACACAGTCCATAGTAAAATCCTCCATTGCATCTGTTCACTTCATGTGAACAACTGCTGCAGCCCAGTATTTCTGTTCCAACATATTTATGTGTTTCATACACCAGTGGTTAGTGATTAGGCAAAGTAGGCCCTTGCAAAGAGCTCACCAGCTGAACCATGTGTGTGTGGGACGATCAGCTGCCAGTCTGAATCCGCATGGATTTTGTTACCTGTTGCCCCTGTGCAACACAGTAATCAATATCAAGGGATTACACTCTAAGAACATGAGTGGGGTTCAGTTTTCTCTAAGTGACCCTAGCACATGCTGAACGTGTTTGCATGAAGAGATCAAGTGAAAAATCCATTAGACAATAAAGCAGCACAAGCCCACGTTCCTGCGGGCTGAAATCAAGGGCACATTTTCAAGCTCTGAGAAGGCTAAAGAAACCTGATGCCATCTGAAACAGCCCTCAGTCAGTGTGTACTGGCTGGACAGAAAGTTATCATTATCTTCTTACCCTGTTTTACACCTTGCTGGGTTTTTGCAGTGTCTCAATAATAAAACAGCTCAGTAGCATCCCACAAAGAGAAACTGAAGTGCCACACAATATTTTCTTAATGAATTGCTTTGTGTATTTGCTTCCAACAGCTTTTTCACAGAAGCTGAGGATATTTATGGGGAGAAACACAGCAAAATCAATCTGTGTCTGGAAAAGCTGATATGCTCCTTACTTGTTGTAACCTGAAGCCACTGCCTTCTTTTCTCCCTTTTTACTTTTTTTTTTTTTTTTAATTACTGATACATATTTGAGACTTGAGCCAAAATGATATTAGAAGGAATCCTGCTGTGTCTTTGCTACTTCTTTGAGCAGGTCCTTTGACAACAATAAGCACCCGTGCTGACAGCAGAGTATAAGGCAATTTCAAATCAGGCTGTAAAGCAGCAAAAACAGATGACTGCTGAAAAAAAATACCTAAGTGCAAGTGGTGATCTACTACTACAGTGTAACACCAGGTGCTCTGATAACTCCTTCTGGTCAAGGAGGTTAGAGTGCTTTAAAAGCACTCATGAGCTAAACACTGCAGCATCCCATGGAAGCATGGAGATATCCTTCACTCCACACCACAGTCTGGAAGAGAGTCAATGCCTGTTCCCACCCCTGTGGAGTTGGGGACTGTGATCCCAGAAGGACCACAGGATGCTTATCCAGGAAGCCATCGACAGCACTGGGACTAAACCTGTAACTCCCAGCCTTTTCCCTAAGCAGGAACAGAGTCCTTCCTCCAAAATAAAGGAAGAAAACAGCCAAAGCTATGCTGATAGGCTAATCTGAGGACAAATGCTGTGTTACGTTTCCACATTAGCTTCATTACTAGACTTAATAATTTCTATATTGAATGCATAAGAAGGTTAACACTGCACTTTAAGAAATATTTAAAGCACAGTCACATAGTGTCAAACCAAAGTACTCAATTTGATAAGTTAGTCCCCCAAACCATGAAATTAGTATGACGATAGCATAGCTTTGTGGGTTGTTGTTTTCTTTTAAATTTGCCTTTTAATTTCTGAGCCTTCAGTCCTGCTTTCCACATTATTTTTTTCTATGACAAGGAGGGTTAGAAGCTGCCTTGGTTTCTGAAAGCTGAGATTCTCCCTTAATTACATACATGGCTCTAGGAAATACACCAAATATCACATAACTTGGCATTCTGAACGTGTTTCATGTTCAAAGTACTTTGCAAGACTCAGTTAATGAATCCTGCTAGTACTGCCGTACTTGGAGGCAGTCAAAATGATTGTTCTGAGCAGGACCTGGGACCCTGACACAGCTCACTGAAGGATCAGGCCCTCAGCAAGCTGTCTCAGGGTCATTGAAGGACTCATAACGGATTACAGCTTTGGATTCCTCCTGTGCTGAAAGCACACTTATATTAAAATCACTAGCACTCAAACAGAGCTCATCCACTCTGCAGCATCTGTTTACACAGTCCAGGTAATTTTTACTTACTTATGTTACTGAGCTGCGCTTCTTGCCAATTCTGCAACTGTAAAGCAGCATACAACATCAATAAAAATAATGCACAATATAGGTTTTTAAATTGAAATAACACAAACCTCTAAGACGTGGGAAACATCAAAGCACAAAATGGTAGTTCATGTTTCCACACCTGCTTTTCTTCCTCATCAACCCACTCAAAATTTTAACAGGAGTGTTTATTTGGAGAAATTAAAATTAAAAGCTAATAGATAAGAGATGTACACTGGGGATTCAGAGGGCCCTGGTCAAGGGACAGGGAAGGTCTCATTACACCTAGAGAGCCCTTTTTCCTTTCACTGCTAAATCCCACTCTTGGGCATCCCTTCTGGAAGGCTTTCTGAGGTTGGCAGTGTTTGCACTGCTTTGAAATGCAAGTCTCCCCCGCTTTGTTTGTTTTTGAAATGGTTTGAAAGGGAGGAGCAGACGTCCTTGGCTACTAAAGCTGAGCTTTCCCAAAACACAAGCTGCTGCTCTTTGTTTGCTTCTCGTTAATTAGCTGTGTGTCTAATTAGTGACAGGTTCCCTTTGGCTTTCCTGAAACCAAACCCACTCCATGTCAGTAGAGGTCCATCAGGGGACTTGTCAGTATCTGGAATGGTTTCCAGCTGCTCTGTGGCCCTCTGCACAAGCGCACGTCCATGCACACTGACACTTACCCACTTCAGCCCTGTTATTGGAGATACGAGTCAGTTTATCTGCACTGAACCCCTGATTTCAGCCAGGTCCAATCTGCAATATCTTAATTCACAACCCATTGTAATTCACTGTAGAGACAGATTCACAGCAAGATAAAAAACAGGGTCTCAGCTGCTAACCCTCTGCTCTAGTTCACTTTCTCTTCCCAGTGTTTTGCTCTGACACTCCGGTCCAGATTCATCTCTCAGTTACTGTAGTCCAATAACACTAATTTCACCCAAGGGTGAAAACTATTTTTCAGCTATTCAGAGCATCACTCAGCTCTCAGGGCATACACCATAGGATAGTTATTGCAGTTTGTTTATTTAAACTGAGGTGAGCTTGGCCTGTTATCAGCTTTAAACTCACCTTTTGGGGGACTCATTGAAAAATCCCTTCAGCTCTACATGCTGCTGTGAGAAAGAGGAAGGACATAGACTTGCACCATCCCAGGGGACAATTGAGACTGTTCCTCCCCCATGCACACACTTCCTGCTCTTCTCTGCTCACTTCCCCCCTACGGGTTTCCATCAGCAGGTCCCTAAAGAGAGAGGAATTTATTTAATTCCCTACTGATGTCAGATCCTGTTGGTGTCAGAATGACTGATGGGCAAGTCCCATGACTGACAGGAAGATGCACTTTCAATTAGCTGTGTGGGCTGTTTCCCTCTCTCTGCCCTCGCTCCCCACAGTCCCATTGGGGCAGTGCCCTCATTGCAGGGTTTTTCTTTGTACCAGCATTCTGTATCCTCTACCCCCTCATGTATCAGCATGTCTACTCTAAATAAACGTGGCTTATTTTAAACTGGAAAAAGCTGAACATGAATGTGTGTTGGGCATAAACCAAGCCCAAACCCAATCAACCCTGGGTCACCAGAGAAGACATTTCTCCCAAGAAAGCCACAAAGTTCACGCCATTTGATTAAAACCTCTCTGAACCCCAGGGTCTGTGGTACCTGGCAGATCACAGCTCTGGGGAGTCACTGGACCAGGAGAAAAAGCATAATCCTTCCACGGTTTTGACTACTATGTTGCAATAACCACACTAAGACTGGACTACACACACAAACTGGGATTATTCCAAAGAAACACTTGGAGTGTGAAGGAGATGAGAAGTCATCCTTTTTGGTTTCTTGTTTCTGCAAAACATGTAATATCTTAGCTCTTGCTCTTATTCCTATGTAAGAAATCCAACCTCTGGCACAGACAGTCATGCAAACAGGATAGCATGAGAACATCAACAGAGCATTTTCACTACCTCCTCTTGGCATTAACTTGAGCCCACCAAATTAAAACACCCAAACCAAAAAGCTTTTGCAACTGTAATGAAATCAAGACAATCCCTGGAATTTAAAATTATGATGATTAAAAAAAAGCATCCTTTGACTTTTCTATATGGTCTCGCATTAAATTGCAGTAAAAACTCACTCGCAGGATCCTGTAGAGCATTAAACCATGTATTAGTGAATTCAAGTCTCTTCCATAGCAAGTGTCCAAAGGACAATCTGCTTTAACATCATCATGTCCTGGGAGGTATCACCTTGTAAGAAGATTTCTATAGCAGAATCCAACTCCCACTTAGGAGAGAAACACAACTTCCACAAAGGTAATATATTAGTGTTTCTTTCCAGGTTGCACTAGAAGTAACACGGTTTCCTCGGAAATATTTTCCTGCACCAACATTTTCCATGAAGAAAAACCAGTACAATCTAAACATTGACTCCAGCCCAGAAGACTGAAACCACTTTCCTGTGTCAGAGTCTTAGCAATAGCCAGATGTGGATGAACAGCAGGTGCCAACAGAAAACATCAGCTCTGAGCTCACATGCTCTTCACCGGCCAAATCCAAAGCATGAAGCAAGGTTATTATTTAACTTTCCACAGTGCAGCCAATCTAGTCAGTGACAACTGCATGGAGATGAAAGAAATCAGGGTAGTAATGAAGAACTGCACTGTTCTGGGACAACAGACTCCAGAAACATAACCAGCAAGCTAAGAATTGAAGAGACATATAGACAGACTTTGCTGATGCCATACTGAAGATATGAACATGTAAGATCTGCTCTCCTGATCAAAGCAAGATGTTTTGAGGGACTTATATGAAATTAAATCATGACAAGAGAAACTTACCTTAACCTAAATCATCTGTGATTGGTTTTCTGTGCCCCATCCCTCCAGCTGCAAACACATTTCTGGCTTGATTCACATCCAGTAGATCTATACAGACCATATTTCAAAGCTCACTGCTTCAACCCACCAGCCCTATATGTTTCCAGAAGCACTATTGTCTTCTGGAGTTTACAGAAACATCTCTAATTCAATTCTGGAAAAGTACTTTTATAGATGCCCAGCATTCATATGAATTTGAGATAATTCGTATTTATCTCAATGAATTTGAGATAAACACTTCTGTACTAACTGGTAGAAAGATTCCTTACTTACATAAATTAAATAGCGTGCCAATATCAATAGTGATTAAATACAGTTACAAATTCATCTGTCATTTTGGACACCGAGCCAAATCTTCCTTGTTTTAGTCAGACAGCATAACTCAAAGTCAGTTACATTATGCTTGTACTGCTTGAGGAAGAACACTTCAGAAGACTAGAAAGAAACAGGCTCTAATAGAGCGCCTTTCCCACATTTCCATATGGAAAAAGAAATCTCTGAGAAACGGCTTTATTGTAGCCTTCCAGCCTCTATTGCTTTTCTAGTTCAAGTTGCTGGCCGAGGTTAAACCACGATACACAGTAAACAGAAATGAATGAAAAAAAATCAAGAACCTGACAGATCTGGTTTGGGATTTAGGTGAAACATATGAGCAGGTGCATGAGACTTTCCTGTATGACTCATTGCTCATCCTCAATCAACTACATTTAGGAAAGCAACAGATGGAATTAAAATGGGACAGAAAACCATGAAGGAACAAAAGCTGAGACATCAGTCAGCCTGACCCCAACCTCAGTCACAGAACGTAAACCTGGAATAAGTCTGCTAAAATTGCTGCCATTCTTCCAGACTAACATACACGAAACAGAGTTTAGAAGGTAGTTGTGACAATAACTTAGAAAGTGTACAATATCATCAGTAGTTCCACTGCAGCTGGTGTACTGAAACATGCCTCTCTGACAGGGACGTGCTGGAAACAACTGAAGCCTGACAAAACTGGTTTGAACGCTCGAGGTTGGACTGCTTCACTTGGATCACACTGAAGGATGGTGAGGTTGTCTACACACCACTTGCCAAGCAGTTTGAAATGAAAAGGGAATCTGGCTTCACTCTCCACTGTTCTGCTGTTGGGAAAATAATTTACCATAAAAAAGAGAAAACTTACTTCTTTTTAGCTTTTTATCAACATCCCCTGCAATTACATGCTTTAGATCTAGTGAAAAGGAGGAACCAGAGAAAAGGGAAATAGGTTTGTCTTTGCAGCAGCTTAATTACATGTAAATGTGGAGTCAGATCTTGCATTAAAAAGGCCATACAACAAGATGTTCAGCAGGCCATGAGAGAAGTCAGAGTCTGAGATGTAACAAAAACAAGGCAAAAGGAATGTTTTCTCAGATACCACATGCTTTTAAAACCAGGGCAAGAAGGCTATAAGGAATGTCATTAGTGCCAGTCAGTGCAACATGTCTGGCCCCAAAGCTGCCCTTGCAGCACTGCCTGTGTTTTTTCATCTGTGTCTGCAGAAAACAGTAAACAGTTCTAGCAGAGCTGTGATGGTCAGATTTGGGATGGGGTCTGAAAAAGCCAACCAAGGGTTAAGTAGGAAGTGCTCATACAGCCAGTGCTAACTCTTAAATTGCCTGTTCAGATCTAAAGGAAGCTCACACAGGGAAATGCAGAAGAGCTGCATCCTGATCTGGGAATGTGCTCCCTGAAAAAATCTCCAGACTACCTGAAGCATGAAGTACAGTAAAGGCAGAAGGATCCAATCCAGCCACTCTCCCTGTCAACATTTGCTTCAGACACCAGCAGCAAAGATAAGCAGGGCACAATCTGCATGCACAAGCCCCAATGGGCAGGCAATGGGATTCAGAGAATCCTTTTTGTGGGAAGAGCCCCTGGAGCCATTCCCCAAAACTGGCTGGCTGGAGTAAGCAACTGGAGGGAAGATCCAGCTAGGAGACGTTTCTATCCAAATGTCAGTGAAATCTGCCCCGGAGTAGGACGTCCCTTTTTCCTCGCCTGCTCGGCCCTGGAAGCAGCAGACTAAGCGCATCTCAAAGATTTTATCCAGGTTACTGGTGCCCTCTGCCGACCAGCGGGAGGAGAATTAGCTTGATCGGAGCAGAGAGGGGAAGACTCCAAAGCTTTGCTAACCTGCGTCAGAGGGCCTCAAACGCAATGCACAGACCATCCCTTGGCGTAGGAAATGCCTTTCCTTTCTTTCCCCAGCCTGATCAGGTACCCCACACAGCCACACATCTGCAAAGGGATGACATGGTCATCGTAAAATCATGCACATGGGATGGCTGCGAGTGCTGTTCTGAATCCCAGCATCCCTGTCACTCCCAGACCCTCTCCAGCCAGCAAAAGCAGAGCTGAGCAGAGGCATGTAAAAAATCACCAGCATCTGTGGGTTTGTCTTCAATGAACAACCCCCTCAGCACATACTGAAGTGTATCACCCCTGTACTGCTGCACTACAATAGGGCAGGAGAAGAGCAGTGCAGCCCAGGAGCACTCTGCTCAGAGTGAAAGAGGGGATTATCTGACTGGGGCTAAACAAGGGGCCTGAAAGTTCAAGCAATGTCCAGAGACAGATTAAAACAAGCTATACTGTGGCCACTCTGATGACATTAAATAAAGGGGCTGATGACTTGAAGAAAAGTGCTCATTGCACAGGAGAAATGAAGGGTAAATTGTTCTTTTTATTTCCTGCTCATGTCAGCTGGTGATAAATTAGGAACATGGATCCCTGCTGAAGAACTCCAATGGGTTGACCGGCAGGCTGAGAATTTGGGAGGTTCAGCTCCACCAGGGCCGATGGGGCTGCCTTGTCCAGCAGCACCCTGCTGCAGCCTTCTTCGGGCTCAGGTTTTCACTGCAGGTTGGGTGGAGAAGCAGGAGCTGCTTGGGGACTGCTGCTATGCCTGGCTGAGCAGCTTCCTCCATGAGGCTGATGAAGGGGATGAGGAGAGAGGAAGAGGGCTCTGTGCTAATGATGTGACAGCCTTTGAACTCTGGACCTCTCCTCTGGAGCAGGGAAAGGGCCAGTGCAGCAATATGCCAAGATCAACATGCTCTGCTCACTCTGGCCTGGCTGATCTCAACATTTCTTTTCACTATTCAGACAAAATTTAAGTTATGAAATTGATTCTTATTTACAGCAAGGCCTCTTTCTAAAGGGGCTCCTCCAAAAAGCAGTGCAAAGTAGTTGAAAGCAAACACACAAGGCACAACTTTATCACAGATCAAATACAACTAGGACTCAAAGAACAAGAGGCACTTGCAAGATGTGCCTTCTTGCAAGGGATTTGATCTACAGTGCTCAGTACCAAGCTTATGCAAGACAAAGAAAGTAATCACCAAACTATAACTCTGAGGCCCAGAAATGAGATCATATATCCTACAGATGGAAAAGCTTATTGAGATTGTACTCAGATTTTAAGAACGGTTTATGCATCTAAAGCTTTTCTGCTTTTCCTGGCTGTATCAGTTTATCTGAAAAAGGATATTGCCTCACCCTAGAAACCCAGCCTTCCTTACCAAACTTTAGGATAGCATTATGTGGAAGGAGAGAGGTGGACTAGGTGATCCCTTTTAGTAACATAAACTAAGGACTTGGGAATATTCATCATTCAACAAGTTCAACTTCTTTTGATTCCATACGGGCAGCATATAGCTGCTTCATTCCATTCAGTTGGAATTTACTGAACCAGTCATCCAAAGAGTGGCTGGGCACTAGAAATGAAGACATGCTCCACGCAAGCCTAGGAAGCCTCACAGTTCATCTGACAGCATCTTGCTCCCTTTGCCCTCCCTGGCACAAACCAGGCTAAAAAGGCTTTCCCAGGGCAAGGAAGGGTCTCCCTGTGAAGAACATAATGGCTGCATAGTACTATTTATGATACACACACGCTATAAATAGCTGAAAGGAAAAAGAGCAGCATATGTGTTTGTGGCAGAGCCAGCCTGGCAAGAGAAGGTGCTGCCACTAAGCCCCTGGCCTATCAGGGATGTTACAGGACAGAAACACTGCTCTTTCAGCACAGCTTCTGGAGGGGACAGCATATGGTGTTCATAACCCACTAGGTAGAAGAACAAGCACAGATATTGGCATCCCTTCAGGTCCAGCCTGTTCCATATCTAACTGCTCAGGAGCTGTCAGAGCACCTGCACTACAGGGTTGCACAAACCCCAGACCCACAACACTGTTTCCCACAAAGAAAAGGGTGAACCAGCCCCTCCAGATCAATCTGCCACCCTCCAGCTTACAACAGGTTTAGCCCTTGGCCACCCACAGCACTATTATTTTCTCTTTCTTTGTTGGAGTGGCACTGGGCTGAAGAAGCCCTTTCCCAGACCTGTTTGGAGCCAGCTGACCTGGGTAAGAGCTCTGCTCCTTGGCATCTGCTCTGCAGGCCCAGGAGCTGTGCACTGAAAGGTAACTGCTTTCAGGCTATGGGAACTTCACTATCAGGTCTCCATTAGAGAAGGCGATGACAGTCGCACTTACACAGGTGACTAGGTTTCATCCATAAGAGACAGGCAGGAGGATGCTTTAATGAAGGGCACACCAAGAAGCAGCACCTTCTCTTGGTTAACCTCTGCCCCCTTGGTCCTTGCCACCCACAGTGAGCTAAGGGTGTTCCTTGAGCCAGAACAACCTGTTCTGGTGGCAAGAGCTTGGCTTGCTGTCATAGAGCAACAAATTGCGCTTTATGAAAGTACTTTCCTGGGTGTTTTCCCTCAGGTGGCACTGCAGCACCTCCCCTTCCCAGGTGCCCTTTCCTGGACTAGACCTCAATTAACTCACAGCCTCAGGCTATAAATCAAGCCAATAAAAGGGGCAGTAAAATAAACACGAACAGGTCTTCCCCTTTCCATTCAAATGTACTGAAGTGGCAAAGACTTTTTCCAAGCAGAGCTTAGACACCCTTCGTTCCACTGGCCTCACAAGAGGGAATTACAATGTGCTCAGATATTAATACAGGTGACCTGGTCACTGGGATGCACGTAACATTAAGAAGTGCCCCCATGGCTTGGAGGTCAGCCTCAGGTCACTTCTGCAGAGTTTCCAAGGGATGGACAGGTCTAATTTACAGCTCACAAGAGCTGGAAAAGAAGATTTTAGAGGTGGAGGTTAAATAAGCAATGTTGTTTTTTGTTAAGGCCTGGCTTTCCAGAACATACGGGCATACATTTCATCCAGCAGACATACCTGACACCTCAAATAAGGAAGAACAGTAGATCTTCATGCTCTGAGCCAAAATCTGCTCCTGGGTCAGTAACACCAAAGTATCAGTAACTCTCCAAATCTTTGCACTACCACACCCTTTGGAAATCTTCCATCTCCCTTGAAGCTCATAATCCAGCCCCAGGGATTGTCTAACTCATTAGCTTTTGTTTGCTAGGAGCTAAATCCTCAGCATATTATCATGAAGGAATGGATGAGGCAACTGCATCCTATTTTCATTAGCAGAGGGTCCAAAGTCTGTTCAGAACTGAGCTGCTCCTTACAAGACGGAGGGAGTGAGCACACCTGCACACATCTGTAGAGGAACAAGAAGGGTTAAAATCCTTGAGTCTGTCCTTTTGTGACCACTGTTTCTGTGCTGATTGTAGGTTTGCAAATAAGTGCTCATTCAGAGAAGCAGGTGAGACATCGTTAGAGTCATGAGATGGAGCAGAAGATATAGGAAAAAAAAGGGTTCAGGAAAGGAGGAAAAAAGCTGAAAGGGACTGAACTCTTCATTCGAGTGTTTGTCCCTCCTCTGTAAATGGGGAGCCATGACAATGCTCCTGTAGTTTGTCCAGTTAATTATAGAACAATACGAGGAGGAGGGCTGTGATGGATTGGTGATTTACAAGATAGGGATGTGAGAGCTGGAGAATGGTAATTACACGAGCGCTTCCACATGCCCATACAACTGACTGTTTGACTAAGGAAAAGAATCCCTCGTATCTGCCTTCCCCTTGCAGATAAAAGCCAAATGCCACACAGGTCTGGGTAAACAGCACAGTTTGTTACCACTCAATCTCGAGGGGGTGCCTGTTGTCCTTCCCTCCACCTCACTCCTGGAGAAGCACCCAAGGAGAAGGCGCAGCACTGGCAACTGCTCACCTTCGCTACAGGGAGTGGATGCCCAGGGTAGAGATAAGAATCACTGAAACAAGGCCACAGGCGAGGGGACAATGATGAGGCTTGGGCCACAAAGCCATCCATCACATGAGAAACAAAGCTGTTGTCAGCAGGGACGGCTGCATCCTCCAGGCATGTCAGTTGTTGAGTGAGTTGGATGACAGGTCGTCAAGGACTTGACAAGGCCTCCAGGGAGATGCCAAGAGTACAAGAAAGGCCATACAGTGACTGTCCTTATCCCACATGGTGCCAGGTGAAGAAAGACTAAATCTCTTGATACCAAGGTTGATTTTTCTTAATTGAAAGATTTCTGTAGTATCTGAGGATGCAGGGCTTTGCTTGGCATAAAGAAGTACTGCACCGGCACAAATTAAAGCCCTTTACACATTCTGACCAAAAAAACACAGGCTTAAAATATTCAGGTAATATTCCCCCCCACACCTTTCCTCAATGGTGTGAGCTTCCCCTAGTTTGAGTGTTGTGACACTGAGGACACATACAAGAAATCCCACATACCTTACAGCTCAGCCTGCATCTTCCAGCTCTGTGATCAGCAACTAAGTGATGCAAGCTCTGCTCCAGTTACTCCATTACAAAATGTACAAACATAGCAGGGCATAACAGTTCCACAGAAGGGTTGTAAGGGAAGGGAGCTGTAAGATGGTACACATGTCACACTCGTCACTCTTCTTCACACTTTTTTGGGCATCCCACACCATTAGTTGAGGCTTGCCTCAGGAATAGCGTTTTTGATGAGCCCTTCAGTGGACTCTTGTTTAAGACTAACATAGTAGCTCAGTTTGACTTCCTGACTTACTCTAGCCTAATTACCTCATGTAGATAAGCCCTTGCATGAGTAGCTTCTTATATACATAGTTCTACAAAATCATTCACCTTGAGGAACCAAGCAAATTTCCAAAGGTCTGGCTTCCACATGAAAGTAATACAAGAACAGCCTTTCTGAATTCAGTACTGGCCAGAAAACAGGAATGAAACACGTGTTTCTGATAATTTCAGAAGCTCCAAAAGAAGTCTGATTCAGAGAATAGGCAAGAGTTTGAAGGGGAAGAGGGGAAACATGTGTCCAGTTTGAAGTGTAAGGTCTCATTTTTTTATTAAGCCATCTTAACCACTCTTAACACATGCACATGAAGTGTCAGCCCAGGGCAATGTGCAAAGTAGCTCATGATGCAGATATTAGAAGTTAAGACATCCCAGAGCCTGGAAACTGCTGAATCCAGCAACGTGGTCTGAGCTCGCTATAAAGAAAGGTTAAAATGGAGATGAGGGTCTGAACTCAGACTCACAAATACCAAGGCTTAAAGTGGGGTACATCTTGAATTATAAGCTACTCTCTCTCCTTTCTTTCTTCTTATTGCAGCTCCTGGGACTTTCCTTCTCTGGGTCATGTTTGGTGACTTTTTGCTTATTTTTCTGCAGTCGGGAGAGATGCCACAAACCTGGAGCTGGGCCCTTCCACCCATTAATCAAAAGCTACAAGTGCTCTGCAGGGAGACAAAACCTCTGTGTGTTTTCTCTGATATTTCTGGAGCACGGCATAGAGGGCAGGGGGGCTGGTCCAAGGACCCCTAGTTAGATTAACATTTTATTCAGAGACCTATTAATCAAAGTCAGAAGTGGCGTGAAGCGGCACCAAGGGAGAAAAATAGCTGGACAATCAAGGCCCTTTCAAAAACAACTAACCCACACACAAAAAAGCCCTCTCAGCTTCCCCTGATTTACTGCAACTCACTCACAGTACTAGATGGGAAAGGGGGCATTTGTAGTCTCTATCCAAATAGGAGCAGACCGTGCAGGTAAATTCTGGCTTTTTTCACATTAAGCAAACAACTTTCTGTATCCTGCCCCCAGAACCACTCAAAAAGGTCCCTATCTTTTTTTCTCCAGAGCATAACGTGCCTTCATGCAAGCTTATACTTTTTAATTATTATTTTTGGAAGACAGCACGATTAGACTTCTTTTTCTTACAAGGAAAGACAGGCTCAGTTAACGGGAACAGGTTTGGCCAGCATTCTGCTTGATTAGGGTGTTTTGGAAGGGAGCATTTTGCCCCACAGAGGAGGAGATAAATGGCCTTATACAGCATGATACCAGAGGGAGTCAGGCATATATATGTTGGGAGACCAAACAACCCAGTGTTTGTTCCCTTTGGCACCAGCACTATCCCATACTGAGATGAACCACAGTGACACAGGTGGTACTAACTTGAAAACACACAGATGCACTGGGAATAGTGCAAAAGGGGTGTTTTGTTTTAAGATAAAGATCAACCAGGGAAGAATTCAACACTCATCTCTATAATTTTTCCCAAGAACTCAATCACTGGATCTCAGAATATTTCAGTGAGAGTCCAGTCAATCCCTGACTTCTGTCTCTACAGGCTGTTTGGAGAACAGTATCTCAAGGACCTCAAGGCACAGAAGGGAATTGGGCCCCATGGCTCAAAAGGGTAGCAGCATTAAGAACATAATTCTGTAGGGATTTGACCAGTAGTACCACATGAATTAAACAGATCCCAGAGGAGAATCTTGTGCTTTCCTCTGAAAGTGGAGCAGGCCTGCTAGAAGAGAGAGGACAAGGGCTAAACTGGCGAGCAACATTATGACCAGTCTTGCCAAGCAGTTTCTAGAAAATTGTAGCAGCTGCCTCATACAAAAACAGCTCAAAGGAAGGAGAGACTTTGCTCTTCCTCAGAGATGAGGAAAACTGCATGTGTGCATCCTCTGCCCAGGAAGAACCAAGGCATCTCCAGCAGTGTTAGGATGGTTTTCTCTCATGGCAAGTTCCTGGCAGCTGCTGACAGCAGGAAGACTTGGGGAACTCAATCCGTTCTCTTTTCACAAAGCTTATGCTCCTCCAATCTCAAAACTTAAGTATATGGAGGAAGAAATGGATTTTTCCTGTACAGATACACGACACGCCAGGCAAAGAGAAGCTTATGGAATGTACAGCCCAATGGATCTAGTTTCCCAGAAAGACTGGCCTGGCCTCAGCAGAAGGTTAATTAACTCTGGCAACTCAGGGCTGGAAAATGTCCACTTCATGCACTGGAGTGCCTGTCCATGGGTGAAGAGGGGGACAGGCAAACCACAGGGGCAAAGGTCCATCTGCAGACATGTATGAAAAACTTGGCTGGGCTTGTGCTGGGTCCTGCGGGAGGAACACAAGAAAGATTTAGCCAATTGCTATAGCCAGACCAGGGTCTTGCGGGTGCAAGGGGAGAACAACAAAACCACAAAAAAGCTAGAAAAACACAGCCATGCCAGGCGTAGGTGGAGACACATTATCTTATGGGGCAGGCATGCACTCTGCCCTGCCTTCTCTGACCATCACAAGTGCCTTTGCATAGCAGCCTCCAGGAAAAATGGCTGGGGGCTTGAAGACACATTCTTCAGTGAGTGTTGTGGTTCACAAGCAGGGGAGCCGAGCGCATCCCTGCGGCATAGCAGAGAGAAATGAAGTTACTCCAAGGCCACAGAGACCTTATAAAAGCAAGATTTGGCTTCCCTTGCACACTGAAAGTGGACACTGTCCCACATCTCTGCGCACACTTGAGGGAAGTTTGGGACTGGACATCTCTGTTCCCACTGCTAATTCTGCACTTTGCCAGACTGCAGGATACATACATTTCATGCTCAACAAGACCAAAGTTAGAGATCATTTTCCAATATACCAGCTCCTAACTGCACCACACATCAAAAAATGTCCTTGTTCCCTGTCATTCCTGTAACACCCAGGATTTGGATATTTTGAGAAGACTCAGAGCAGCATTTTACAGCCGACTTCTGTGAGGTGGCAGCAGCTGCCCATCGAAGCACAGGGCCTGGAAACAGACACTGCCCTCAAGACTCCGGTATCAGCAGTAACACCAGCTCTTCTAGGCCCAGACCTATTGAAATCTAGAAAGAACTTGCTGATTAACTGAACCATGAGGAACAAGGAACATGGTCCCTCTTCTGCAGTGTGCAAATTAATTGAGAAGAAAGTGAGGAAGAGTTACATGCAAGATAGCCACCCTGAGGCACCTTTCTTCCTGCTTCCCAGGAAGCTGGTACGAGATGCAGAGGTGTTCAATCCCAGATTTGCTGCTAACATGCAGCACACCCCAAAAAACTCTCACATCCCAAAACTCTCACTGTTTCAGTTTCTCCATCTTTGCAGTAGATGCAGCAACTGGCATCCAGCTTGGCAAAGCCCTCTGAGATCTGATGATGAGAAGTCTCCAAGATAGATATTTTAATTTGTACTAAGTATGATTCCCACACTTCCTAAACCAGCAGGTTCATCACAAGATAGGTGAAAGGATGAACAATGCCTGGTGCTATTTTAAGATGTCTCTCCATTCAAGAGGTAACAGACCAAATCCTCTATGCTGTGTTAGGATGTAATAAGCAGCAGCTGGGGAGCTACAAATCTGCTCCACAAAGCCTGTGTATCAAAAGGAGAGTGAGACATTAACACAGAATTTCTGTGATTCCTTGGCTTGCTACTCAAGATAAGTATCATAGCCTTAAATACTTGAGGGAAATGCTAAACCTAAACAAAGTAAAATAAGGTTCAAACTGAATTGTTTGTAAAGAATAGGGAAGGAAAAGAGAAGAAACAGAGGCCAGGAGGCACTGGATAAGCCAAGGAAAATATTTTGAGAACGCCATACCACTTGGTGCAGTCAAATGTATTTCAAAAGCAAAGAAATAGTTTTCCAGAAGTTTTTGCATAGCCAAGCTATAGGCAGGAGGTATACCCTTGCCCCTGCTTTGAACCCCAGATACATCCTCTCCTTTTGCCTAGAATTTTTCACTCACAAATCTCAAAGCACTTACAGATGTTCAAATTTAGCATACTTCCGAGATTAACTTTCTAGATTCAGTTCCTTGATAACCCTACTCAATAAAATAGACTTCAGCTTTCACCTTCTGCTCAAAGTCCCTGCAAAAGCTGCTTTGCTGAGAAGCTACAGGGTATCTTATGGCAGCCTGCAAATTCTGCTGCTTTTCTTTCCATTGCAAACTTAAGTGCAGCAGCTCCAATATATTTTATGTTTTATTTTATGTACAGCTTGGCATACACTGACTCAGGTGCAGCAACTCCAACAGAAAAGCCTCCCTTTCCTGCAGTGCTGGACTCTGAACCAAGGCTGGATTAGCCAGAAAAGTAGGAGGGCAGAAGGAGCAGCAAGCCAGTGCCAAGACAGGCAACGAAATCCTGGCATTCCTCTCTGAGCATGTAACCGGATCCTCCCTCCTCTATTATTCTTGCCACTCATTCCCCATCGGTAGGAATTGCTGAAGATACAACTAGGCCAAGTCAGTAGGCAGTAACTTTTTCAGCATTTGTAAATACTCAGTAATCAGCCCAGATCAAGTTCCTTTTGCCAGGAAACTGCCCATCAGGTCTAGCCCTTTTTTCTGCTCACTCCTGGTCATTTTCTTGGGTGTATGCACAGACTTAATTCTGTGTCCTGTTTGCTGTCAGCTTGCTTTGACCATTGGTAGCACTGATGCTATATAAACTCTGTAGTGAGGTTCTTCTCCCTAGCTGAGCAAGGAAACTTTTCCAGGCAGTTCACAACAGCAAATACACAGTTAGCAATTAGTGCTCTCACACACACACCAAGGAGCAATTCATCTTTGTAGCATTCAGCTCAGACCTTCCTTGCTCTGGGAAGACCAGAGGATGGGTTAGTGTTGGCCACCCTGGGCAGATAGCGAGGACAGCCCAGCCACAATGCCCTCCAGCAGCCCTGGTTAACTCTCTGCGGCATCAGTCCAACCCTGCAACTGCCAGGTGGAGAACAGCCTGTCTCATTCAGTATGGGGAACACTGGTGAACCCACTCATGGCCTAAGCATTCAGAAGTGCTCCAGACAAGGATACAAAATAGCACCCCATACTGTAGTAAGTTCTCTCTCCTAATTAGTAGTCATTAAAACCATTGCACAAATTACACAAGGCTCCTGCTGGCTCTAACAACAGGAAGGAGAGCAGTTCCACATGACCTCTCAGCTTTACACACTTGCTCTGGACAAGTATGTCCAGCTCCATACCAACTTACTTCAGTACTGAGTTACCTTACACCTTGCTGGTGCCAAGGAAGGCAGGGAACTGGCAGGGTGCAGCTGTTAAGTGTGCAGCACCGGAGATCAGCATTGCATCCCACCCGCTTCTCCCACCAGCTACCACAGCACAGCCTAAGGAGATGTCACCCCATCACCTCTGGGGCTGCAGCCTGCTCGCAGTGGGCTGAAAGCCAATGGCTCTTGACTGCACTAATGCCAGGCCATCTCTGTGCTGCATCAGCCATCAGGATCACTGCCTGCTCCCTTCCATCCAAGAGACTGCCTCCTTCCCTGCCCTCCTACCCCAGCAAAAGGTCCTGTTTGATATGCACTCCAGCTGCTTCCCAACTGAGATGTTCCCTCTCTGATTGACATTTCCTTTGAAATAAGAGAAACACAGCAGCCGCTGGACTCCCAGTATGTCAACACATGCAGCTCAGCACCTCCAGGGGTCCTGGGAGTCCTTCCAAGACCTGCTGGATGGCTGTGGTTAATAAACTCTCAGCCTCTGAGTAACAAAAGTCTTCTGCTGGAGAAACCCCAAATGTTGTCATGCCCTGCACAGCTTCCATCAGGTGGATCCACTTGCACAGCAAAGCAAAAATAAAGCTCTCTCTTAGGCAGGACCCAGCCTCTTTCAGGAAGATTGATGTCACGGAAGCTTGGCTCCAGATAGGACCATAAGCCACTTCTCAACAGCAGCAGCCCACTAGGCCACAAGGTCACTGGTAGTCCTGCAATCATAGATCATTTACCCTATCCTCCTCTTTCTGTTCCTCTGCTGCCTCACTACATGCAATGAAAGACACTTCAGCAGACATACCCTCTTCACTGTGCAAGATACAAAGCTGGTAGAAACCATTCAGCAAATTATTATTTTAATATGAAACCCCCAACTTGGCAAAACCAAAGAACAGTTGGTATAAGCATCTGTCTTTAAAACATGGATTTAAAAAAACATACCTATAAATAAGTGGACTTGTTTAGATGCCTGCTTTCAGCCTCACAAATACTGAAGCTCCAATTTTCAATTAGAGTAATTTTTCATTTAGAAAGTCAAGTGGGTTGCTGGTAGGCAGGAGGGTGAGCATGAAGATGAATGCACCAGCTGTATGCCCTGGGTTTCAGCTAAATTGTTTCCAAGATAGACTTTTCCCCCTGTCTAAGATGGGAAACATCTGAGATAATTTCCCATCCCACATGGATTTCACAATTTCCCATCCCTGGGAATGCAGAGTGCCTAGTACATGGGGCCCCACAGACATCTACAGATAAAGGCAAAGCAAGGTAGGAATGTTGGAAACTCAGAGACAAACAGGGATTGAAATTACATGCTATTTTTTTTCACAGCTAATTAACCACTGGAACAAGTTTAGGGGATACAGTGCCCAACTTTCATCTCAATTTCCTCTCATTTTCCTCAGGCCAAGAACCAGCAACGGACAGATATAAAACACTCTACCTGAAGCACTGTAGGAAACTGCAGGGGAATTTGCACACTGAAATTCAGCCACAGCACTTGGAGGTAGCTCCCTTCATTTAGGGGTAGGCAGCACCACAGAAATGACAACACTGCTTCTTGCACTCTTGAAAGTCTCAGGAAAAGAGGAAAGGCAGCTAAGAGATCATTAAAATGCCATTCTTGATGGATAGTGGCAGGGGGAATGAGAGGAGAGGAAGTGATCAAGAACACCAGTGTCTCACTTTCAAAGCCTTCTGTACTGGATCATCAAATTAATCAATTTGGTGGTTATGGTGCAGGTTGGCCGGCAAAGGACCAAACATGGGAAAGTGGCAAGCTATGTTTTATGTAAAACTTGAGGAATGCTGACAGCACTCTGAGGGGTGGGGAAGAACAGGTACCAACAGAATAGGCAGCAGCTCACAGCAGAGCTGAGAATGAGGCAAGAAAGATGATGCCACTTTTGGTCTGAAGTGAACAGCCAGCTCAGGGCAGAGTCTTTGGACTGGACTCGAAGTGTTACAAGACAGAAAAACATGTACAGGTGCACAGGGAAACTTCCCTCTGCTTCATAGGCTTTAACGTGGACAATCTCACTGCAGCATGTGGGGATTTACGGCAACTAAATATGAAGCCCAAGTCCCACTGACTGTCATATTGTCTCATGTCCATGGAACAAAGATTTTATGCTTTACTTCCCTTCTCTCTCCCTGCAGGAATCCAGGCAGCTGATCTAACAAGAAGATTCACCTGAGAAAGGTACAAAACAGCCTGGGGAAAAGACTTCATTTTACCAGCAGGTTCATTCACAGAGATCATGACACAGCACATAAGGGGAGCATTGTTTCTGGAATAAAATCTGTGTTTGAGCTCTCTTCTTTGGCCATGGTCAATGGGAGGGAATTAAAGCCTCATCCTGGGAAAAAAATTAGCTTGCTAAAACTGTGTTGAAAGATCAGGTAATGGAGATGCAGAGCAAGCATGGGCACCCACATCATCTCTTGGTGAGCTTAAGAATGCTGGAGGTAAAAGCCCCTGCTGAAAAAAGCTCCCCAAACACAGACACAGACATATTGTATCCCATGAGAAACAACCAAGTTAAGGGCTATGATTTGTAACAGGAGATGTCAGTGTTTCACAGTATCTCAATCCAGTCTTCAGCTACCCACAGCTCCTCCCAGTGCAGGGGCATTTATATTTCCTGGGTGCTTCCATGTTTGCCTGTTTAGCCTCTGCATTTTCTGTTTCATGGATGCACAGAACCAACCCCAATAACTTTGAGTTGTTCTTGCACCTCTGTCCTACCTAGCCCTGGGGTATTCTCAGAGCACATACCTTCTACCCATCCTCCAGACACCTTCCCATCTCCAGCAGGCATGCCAGCAGAAACCCACTGCTCTCACCACTCAGTGGCAATGGGCAAGGCTTTTCTCCCCCTACCCCGCTACCCACCAAGTGGTAGGTTTCATCCCTCCAAAGCTCATCAGACTAAACACCCCACAGGGAACTAACACTATTTCCACTATGGACATAGCAAGGCAATGCCCAGGACATACTCCTGGATTAGCTATAATTAAGGTACCATGATGAAATGGATTCTAATCAAATACAAATTTTTTTTCTTGT